>APFE030672370.1:0-35852 GCA_000404065.3 Pinus taeda
TATAGTAAATAAATTATTCCTTTATAGTGATTTTTTTTCTAGGCATACATCTTTGAAGTAAACATACATCTATTCATACCTATCTCTAGTGTGAACATATAGTCATACCAAGATATCTACTTTCAACTACTTTTTATTTATGTGCTTACAATCTTTGTGGTGAATAGATTCAAAACTTTGGGTGATGAACAGTAAGAATTCTACATAATATGAAAGGATCTGGGTAGCATAAGATCAAACCGTACCATAAATTAAAAGTTCTTTTTCTCATCTTATTTTTTATTTTTCTTTATAATATGAGTTTTAATATTATTAGTTCACGACAAATATCAAAATCTTCTTATGGGAGTTTCAACAAAATAAATAATATTAAATTTAATTCCTTAACAAAAAATATTCGACACCATTATCATACGACCAAGGAAATTAAGGAGAACCTAGGCTGCAATGGTGCACTAAGGAACTAGGGTTCCTATCATAACCACTGATGGCGCACAACTTGAACCTGTAGTCTTCCAAGCTCAGAAAAAAACACTGTCACGGCTCGCACTGTAGTTCTGAGTGCAAGGAATAATGAACAGTACACTAGGGGAGACATCAGCACCTCCCCCCAAAAATAACACTACAGAAAACCCAACAGAGGGTGGAACAGAGAATCCGAAGAAGTCTAAGGCACGACCTGCACAGCAGACGCAGAAGAATAAACAAGAAAACCTGGTACAAGGGGCAGAGGATAGACAAGCAACATCAGGTCAAACAAAGAAAGCCTCATTGTGAACATACAAATCCATTGCTACAGAAAGGCCCAAGATTGAGCTGCCTAGCCATAGAATCAATGCACAAATACAATATATGAAATATCACGCACTGATCGGCAAATTTATAGGTTTCTGGCCAACTGAAAAAGGCCCGCAAGGCTGGATAATTTCGAAGTGGAAGCTCAAAGGTCATGTAAGTCTACAGTTGGGCCCTAAAGCCTTCTTCATAGGGTACTAGATGGAGGACCCTACTTCTTCAACACAGCAGGCCTTTATCTACGAGACTGGGTAGAAAGATTTAACCCTGACAAAGAAGACTTCAGTTGGGCGCCAGTCTGGATCCGCGTGTACTCACTTCCACTAGAATACTGGGAAGAGGGTTCTCTAAAAGCCATTGGCAATGGCTTAGGCAAGTTCATTAAGGCTGCGAAGGAAACCAAGATTCGAAGATACACTTCATATGCATGGATCTGCGTCTACATGAAGTTGGGCCATGCGCTACCGGACACGGTAAGTCTACTCCACGATGACTTTGAATGGATTCAGCCCCTTGATTATGAACATGTACCCTTCTGTTGTAGGAGATGCCATGCTCACGGTCACCTCTTTTGTGACTCTCCCTTAAACATGCCACCTAGAAACATAGAAACTGGAAACAAATCTGATTCCAGTGGATTCACCAAGGTGGCTGGTTGGAAAAGGCATAATAAAAAACCCTCCTCAATGCCCAAAACTGTTGTACCAGCCTCTGATTTTCCGTCTTCTTGCAACAACTTTGATATCTTGAAAAATCTGGAACAGCCTCATTCAAATACGCCCAAGCCAGCAAAGACAAGCACAGATCCACACAATCATTCATCCACCATTCCTAACCACTCCAAAACCAATCATCCTTTGAATATCATCTCCTCTGAAAAGCTTGCTTTAGATCTGCAAAACAATGCCAACCCTGTTTAGCACAAAGTATTATGGTCTGAAAAGATAATGGAAATTGATCATACTTAGGCAGAACCTACTCAGTCTCTCACTCAGCAAGAAGAAGGAAATCGGTAAAGCTCAATGGAAGAAGAACTAGAAAGCTTTGATCTCGGGGAAATAGACATTTTCAGTCTTGAGCAGGCTTGCAAAAGGAAGGAATTTGACACAATACCGGAAAGACAATTGGAGAATCTGGAAGCAGTGATCACACGAATGCATCAACATAACACTCTAGGCATTCAACAAGAAGGTCAATGGGATGGAAAACATATCATCAAAGAGGGGAAGGAAAGAGGCAAGAAGACAGACTTATAGCGCACCATTTTAATTGGGGAAATTCTCGTGGAATCGGGTAGATGCTCTAAATTGACCAAATATTATCGGTCCCTACCTACTAGTCAACCATGAAGCTAATCTCATGGAATGTAAGAGGACTTAACAATCCTGAGAAGTACAGAATGTTGAAGAACATGATTCAGAAAGAACAACCATACATTATATTTATGCAAGAAACAAAATGTAGCTCCATTACTTTAGAATCCATACTATCCAAAGCATGGGCAGGATGTCAAACAGTTACAGTTGATGCAACAGGTGCCTCGAGAGGGTTAGCCATAGCTTGGAACACTCAGCAGGTCTCCTTAACAAACTTCTATGCCTCGCATCACTTAATCCATGCAATGTTCCACCTGATTGGAACCAACATACATGGGCATTTAACCAATGTTTACTTTCCACAGGAAAGTACACAAAAACTTAAGCTATTAGAAACATTGGAAATTATCAATGCTATAAGAACTCATCGACTCTAGTTAACAAGTGGCGACTTCAATATTATATGATCACACGGCTAGAGGAAAAATTGGGGGGTAGAAGAAAACTAGAAAAAGAAAGCAATGAATTCAAATTCTATATTCAGCAAAATAGACTAACATATTTACCTTTTGACAACGACATCTTTACCTAGAACAACAAGAGATCTGGTACTCAGAAATCGCATCGAGGTTGGATAGATTTCTAATCTCAGACAACTTCATCCATCTTGGTGGCGATATATGTGCTTCAATCCTACCCCTACCTGGATTGGATCATTGGCCCATCTCTCTACAATGGAAACATCCAGGAAACTCAAACAAAAAACCCTTCAAGTTTGAAGCTTTTTGGCTCACCCACCTTGAGATTAATACAGTAGTCAAAATAGTGTGGGAAAGTTTCATACCTAATGGAGGCTCTCTCATGTACCAATTCCAACAAAGATTGAAGCATATTAAAAAACAAATCAAAAATTGGAACTATACAATCTTTGGCAACATTTTTCAGGAGAAGAAAGCGCTCGAGAAAAGCATGGTAGAGCTACAACAAAAGATCATCCTAGAAGGAAAAACAGAGGATTATGCCAAAAAAGAACAAATACTGATAACACAACTAGATAAAAGAGGTAGATAAGAGGAAATGCTATGGAGACAGAAGTCCAGAATCATATGGTTGAAAGAAGGGGAACAAAATACCAAGTTTTTTCATTGTACAACCATACAAAGAAGAATGAATATCACAATCTCTCACATTCAAAATTCACAGGGCGACAAAATGGAGAAACAAGAAGATATAGAGGAAGAGCTCACAAATCACTTCAAAACTGATCGTCAAGAGCAGCACACAGATAGAAAGCAAGCAATCAATGAAATATTCAAGCATATTCCTAAACTCATCATAAAGAAGCATAATCAACTTCTGTTAAGACCAGTCACCATCTTGGAGGTCGAAGAAGCTTCAAAACAACTGAAGGCTGGGAAAGCGTTGGGTCTTGACGGCTTCGCATCCAACTTTTACCACCACTTTTGGGATTTAATCAAAGTAGATGTCTGGAATGTGGTAGAAGAATCTAGAGTCATGCACTAGTTACTCCCTTCGCTCAATGCAACCTTCATTGCCCTTATTCCTAAAGTTGCTCAACCAAGCACTCTGGAGAAGTTCAGGCCTATTGCCCTTTGCAATGTAATCTATAAGATTATCTCGAAAGTCATATCCAATTGCCTCAAATCGCTCCTCCCTCTTCTCATCTACCAAAGCAATATTAGTATGTCGAAGGTCGCCAAATTCTGGATGGCATTATTCTCACTCAAACCATCCACTCTCTCAAAACAAGCAAAGAGGCCAAAATGCTGCTGAAAATCGACCTTTCCAAAGCCTTTGATAAGCTTAACTGGACTTACATAAAGAGCATGCTAATAGCCTTCGGATTCAGCCTGACCTGGGTAAGGTGGATAATGACCCTTGTTTCCTCTCTGCTATGCTCTGTCCTTGCTAATGGTATCCCCTCTAAACTATATCACCCATCAAGGGGAATTTGTCAAGGGGATCCTATATCCCCATTTCTTTTCATCATTATGGCTGAGGGTCTTGGTCGTCTCATAAAGCACTCTACCCATTCTCATGATCCTAGAGGTCTCTCTGTCCATGGCTCCACTGCTATTACACATAAGCAATTCGTTGATGACAATATGCTCTTTGGTCACCCCTCTACTAATGAAGCCAGAACCTTCAAAGTACTTCTAGACACATTCTCAGCTGCTTCTGGCACAACCATCAATACCACCAAATCTCAATTTTTTTTTCTTCAACACCCCTAATACCACCCGAAGAATCATTGCTCGAATCATAGGCTTCCCTCAAGCCAAGCTTCCTTCTCAGTATTTAGGAGCACCACTCATAGATTCCACCTTAAAGCATGTTTCCTGGCATCAACACTTGGAGAAAATGGAAAATCAGCTCTAGTCTTGGACTCATAGGACTCTCAACATGGCAAGTAGATTAGTCTTGATCAAAGCAGTTCTACAATCCATGCCCCTCTATTTGTTCTCTGTACTTGCTGCTCTGAAATGGGTACTAAAGAGAATTAGAAATCTGCAAGGCAACTTCTCATGGGGTTCTACAGGACAAAATAGAAAATGGGCCTTAGTCAAATGTGAAAAGGTTTGCAAGCCTAAAAGGCAGGGGGGTCTCGGCTTGCGTGATCCACAACACAACAACATCGTGATGGGAGCCAGAATTTGGTGGCAATGGGTCTCTGGTCCACAGAAGCCATGGGCGCAATTATGGACAGCAAAGTATGCCAACAACAGACCACAAGAAGAACTAATAAGGATAACTACCATACCCAAAGGATCTTTAATTTGGAATGCAACTAAGCAACACAAAGACATCATCCACCATCATAGCTTCTGGGAGATAAGGGATGGGAGAACAAGACATTTTTGGATGGATTCCTGGCAATAATGACCCAAAATTGCATTACTCATACTAGGCACAAATCATAATAGAAATGACACTAATTAGGAGAACACTGCAACACATTACTGGAATCCTAGCAATACACAAGGATTCAGGCAATGGAAACCGGTGGAGCAAATAGTACAGCAAGAAGCGGAAGCTTACAACATGGAGATACACAAAGAGCTTACCAACAGAATAATTAAAATTAATATGGGTAGCGATGTTCTAAGATGGGGTTACACACAAAGAGGAACATACACCACCAAAGAAGCTTTCCAGATAATGTCTCACTCTCAGGATCCAATTGATCCTACTTGGAATCATATATGGACAACTGGGATCTGGCCCAAAGTCTCCACTTTCATCTGGTTGTTGTATCATGGGAGAATTCTTACATGAGACAACTTAATCAAACAAGGATTTCATGGTCCTTCTTACTGCTCCAATTGTCAGAACAATGAAGAAACCGTTCAACAGCTCATGGATTCTTGCCACATGGCCAACCAGCTCTGGGAAAAGCTCACTTTCAGATGCCAGAGACCCTACAGACTTCTTGGGGATATCAAAAGCACCATTAGCAATTGGACCCAGAGCCATACAATAGCAAAATTCTCAACAAGTTGTGGACCATCTTGCCAGGTCTCCTACTTTGGACAATCTAGAAGGAAGGAAATAAACGAATTTTCAAAAATAAAAAAACCTCCATAGAAATCATATGGAATAACCTATCTCAGAACATCAAAGAAAGTCTGGCTTTACATCAATGGGCAACTACGGACTTTCCGACATAGCCACAAGAACTAAGCATATGGGATAATTGGAATATATAGCTCCCGCAAGCTCAATTGAACTCCAATAGACCTCATAATACACCTAGGCCACCCTCGCATTGGATTCACCCCCCAAAGAAAGTGATGAAGCTTAATTTTGATGGTGCTTCCAAGGGAAACCCAAAGCAGGATTTGGAGGCATATTCAAGAATCATGAGGGCCAACACCTACTACTATACTTTGGATCCATATGATGGGACACGAACAACTCAGCGGAACTGGAAGGACTATGGCAAGGTATGCAGCTAGCTGATCAACACAATTTTTATCCCATACTTATAGAAGGAGACACTCAAATCCTTCTCAACATGGCCACAGTAATCCAACAAGGAAATGCGGCTTTGTTGGGTGTGGAGCCTGATTATCTTCTATATTCAAAAGTACCGCCACATTCGACCCCAGTTCAAAATGGGGGCAGCAACGCCGCCCGTAAAATATTCGCTGCAGGGGGGGTCCAGGGGGGGGCAGCTGTAAAATTGCCTTGTAAAAGTATAGTAATTTCTAGTCAATCTGGGCCGTTCATTAGGCGGATGATCTGACGGTAGAACTTATGTTTAGTTTAGGGTTTTTTGCCCTAGAAGGCAACCCCTCTCTTTGTATGAGGGCATTGTATTTGAGGCTGTGAGATAGATGTGTATTCAGTGTGAGCGAGAAACAGAGAGGTGAGACTATGAGAGAAAACAGAGGATATTATAGCGGATTTGTTGTAGGTTGTGTCTCTTCATTTTGCTAGATAATAGAAAGGAAGGACTGGCTGTTCGAGGTGGACGTAGCCTAAACTGGGTGAACCACATATATTTGTGTCGCTCTTGTTTTGTGCGTTTTCTGTGTTTATATTTCTGAAATATTTTATGTGTTCCATTGCTCCGTAATATATAATTTTCTAACAGGCTTTGAGAGTTGCCCATAGCTGGAGATTATTGGCATGGCTTGAAACTTTAGAGACATGGATAAAAAATATGAGAGAAATAACTTTTATGCATGTTAAAAGGGACAGTAACAAAATTGCTAATCTCCTAGCAAACATAGGAGTTGTTCAGGACCAGATACTACATTACGGCTCCCTCAACATCATCGATGATCACAATCAACTGCAAATTTCCACTGTCTTGGTGCACAAGGAAGCTCAACCCCCAGATGCAGGTAGTAATTAACAACAATATGCGATTGCGATCAGATCGCATCGCAATATCGGTGGATCGTAAAATGGGGAGACCAAAGGGCAAGGCCTTAACATATAGCGATATGCGATTGCGATCATATCGCATCGGTGGAAACCAAGGGGCAAAGCCTTTACACCTTCATATATGCGATGTGATGATGTGGACCCAACAGCAGATTGCAGCATGGGGAGACCGAAGGGTAAGGCCATTACTTATAGCGATATGCGATTGCGATCAGATCGCATCGCAATATTACATTGGTGGAAACCAAGGGTCAGAAACTAAGGGATGGAGAATAGGCAGGGGCTGCGTGATGATAGTTTAAGGTAGGTTATGGCTGCCCAGGTGTTCATTATCTTGTCTTTTTTAGTTTTGCTATGCTTGGGTTCTGGTTTCCTATATGGACTAATCGTCAAGGAACCATCTTACTGTTTCTTTTGTGGGGTCTGGACTTGAGAAGTGATACCATTTTTGAGGTTTCTGCTCTCACTGGACTGGTTTCCCCAATGTTGGCGCAGTCCAGATTTTGTTGATACTCTACGTTACCTTGGTCGAGGCCTTGTCCTCTTTGTATCTTTATGTACATATTAATAGATTACTTTTACTTTGAAAAAAAAACAAATAATATTCGACACCAATAAATAATAGAATATTAAGAGTCTAGATCCAATTCATGGAAATAGAAACTGCATTACAAGAAATAAAAAACGAAGTTGAGAAAACAAAAGAGGTCAAATAAAATATTAATTTTAGGTACAAAATTAAATAGCTAGAAGAAAAACTATCAAACAATCTAACCCCAAATATTTTGAAATGTACCTGTGATATCAAACCAATTAAAGAGGAAATGAAAAAACACATAGGGTTAGACCATGATTATGGTAAAAGAGCTTTGAACCTCTTAATTTTTTATATTAAAGAGTAGAAAGATCAAGATAAACTAGCAATAAGGAAAAACAACTAAACAATAAATCAATATTGAAACAACTTGTCAGGCTAGGCAGTAACTCGATAAGGCAAAAATGATTTGTGTGTCATATTCCATTAGGTAGGTCTTCATTATATACATGAGGGAGAGATTGTTCAGTTCATCTCTCGATGACTGTTCATATTTCTTATTTATCTATTTACATATATTTACCCAATCACAAGGATTAGGTGTCAACATTCAGCCGTTAATCTGAAGGGATGTTGGTGAGTCCAAGAATCATTCTCAATCGTTGAAGCTTTTCTCTTCCAAGCGCTTTGGTGAAGATGTCTACAATTTGCTCATTTGTGGAACAATCACAGAGATGGATTGTTTTGGCCTCAACATGATGTCGAATCAGATGATATTTAGTATTGATGTGCTTCATTTGATCATGGAACTTTGGGTTCTTGGCCAACTTTATTGCAGAGGTATTGTCAATCATGAGTGGAGTTGATTGTACTTGTTTTACCTGCAAATATTCAAGAATTTTCCTAAGCCACATAATTTCTTTTGTTGCTTCAGCTGCTGCCACGTATTCTGCTTCTGTTGTGGAATCTGTTGGAACTGATTGTTTGAATGATCTCTAGGAGACGGCTCCTAATCCAAGACTCATAGCATATCCTGAAGTAGATACCCTAGTTCCTTTGTCTCCATCGAAGTCTGAATCAAAGTATCCAATCAAGCTGAAGTCGTCCACCTGTGTATACTTGATTCCAAGGTCTTGAGTTCCCTTCAAGTACCTTAAAACTATTTTTGCAGTAGACCAATGTCCCTCACAAGGCTTTTACATAAACTTGGAGAGGATTCCAATAGTAAACACAATGTCTGGTTTGGTAGTAGTTAGGTAGTTGAGACTTCTTTTCCTTAAATAGTTGTGAGCTTTAAGTTTTGTTCCATTGGAGTAGTAAGAGGATTGCACTCAGTCATGCCAAACCTATTCAACAGATCTCCAATGTATTTCTTTTGAGAAAGAAATATGGACTTTCAATGTTGGGTTACTTCAATGCCAAGATAGTAATGGACATAACCCAAATCATTCATTTCAAAACTTTTCCCCAATTCCTTCTTTATGGATGCAATGTAGCTTTCATTGCTCCCTGTCATCAAAAGATCATCTACATATACCATAAGATATACAACTATTTTGCCAACTTTCTTGACAAATAAAGTTGCATCATCAAGTTCATAATGTTTGAAATTGAATTTCAGAAGATGCTCAATTAGTTTTTCATACCAGGCTTGTGGTGCTTGTTTGAGGCCATACAAGGACTTCACTAGTTTGCATACTTTATGTTCATGACCTTTCACAGCAAATCCTTCAGGCTGGGACATAAAAACATTGTCTTTTAGATCTCCATTTAAGAAAGCAGTTTTTACATCCATTTGGTGGACTTTCCAACCGTTTTGAGCTGCTAGTGCAAAGAGTTTCCAGATGGTAGCCCATTTTGCTATGGAGGCAAAAGTCTCCTCATAATCGACCCCTTCCTTTTGTGAAAAACCTTTTGCCACAAGCCTAGCTTTGTTCTTGTCAAGTGAGCAATTAGCTTTATACTTGTTCTTGTAGACCCACTTGCAGCCGATTGGTTTGGTTCCTAATGGAGGATCAACCAGCTTCCAAGTGTCGTTCTTTATGAGGGCATCATACTCCTTTTGCATTGCTTCTTTCCATTCATCATGAGAAGCAGCTTCTTTGAACGAAGTTGGTTCAAAATCTGTAGACAAGTTCAATTCACAATCATAAGAAACATCCATATCAACAGGTGAATTAGAGTCATCTACATCACCTCCATTTTGTTGGTTTGCATTTCTGGTTCCTGTTTTTCCAATTTCATCAGGATGAACACTTTCAATTGTCTTTGTCAGCCACTTTGGGGGGACCTTTTTGAGATGGTCCAGGTTGTTCTGTTGATTGAGTTGGGAGTGAATCAAGATTGAGTCTCCCAATTCTATCAATTACATCACTTAAAGCATCATCCGTTGTTGGAGTTTCAGACGGGGGAGAGTATTCTTCAGAAGAAGATTCCACATGTTGATCTAGTATAGGAATCCCCCCTTCAAGATGTGGAATCTGATTTTCAAATTCTTGAAATGATTTCATTTTTGCGAATCTATCCAAGGGATCAAGTTGCCGCTCAACAACATTGTCAGATTTGGATGATTCAAGAAAAATTACATCTCTAGATATAACAAACTTTTTATTTCTTCATCATAGAGGCGGTATGCTTTGGAGGTATTTGAATACCCCAGGAAAATACACTTACGACTTCTAGCACCAAGTTTGTTTCTATGTACCTTTGGTATCAAGCATAACAGGTGGAACCAAAAATCCTGAGATGTTTGACCGAAGGAACATGTCCATACCACATTTCATATGGAGTCTTGTTTCTAATAGCATTAGATGGACATCTATTCTTTATATATGCAGCGCATAGAACAGCATCAGCCCAAAACATTATCTTTACATTTTTGAAGAAGAGCATGGATTGTACCATATTTAAGATTGTCCTATTCATTCTTTCAGCTACACCATTCTGTTGGGGATTATAAGCCACAGTTGTTTGATGTTTGATCCCATGTTGGCAAAGATAGTTTTCAAATTCATTTGATGTGTACTCTTTTCCATTATCAATGCGAATAGACCCAATATGAGATTGTGCATCATTTTCAATCCATTTATGAAAGTTCTTGAATGTTTGAAAAGCATCAGATTTGCTCTTCAATAAATAAACCCAACACATTCTGGTGCAGTCATCAATAAATGTCATCATATATTTATTTCCATTTGCAGAAGGAACAGGCATTGGACCACATAAATTTGAATGAGTGAGTTCAAGTTTTCTATGTGCTCTTGAATGTGAATCATGAAAAGACTGTTTGTTATGCTTTCCTAGAATGCAAGCATCACATTGCTTAAGTTTCCTAGGAATTGTAGGCAAACCAACAACACCATTTTTCTTCAACAAGCGAAGGCTGTCATAGTTCAAATGTCCAAATCTAGCATGCCATAATAAACTTGATGGAAGTGTACCTTCTTCATGATGAGAAATGTTGTACACGAGCAGAGGTTCCTTGCAGCTTGAGAAGCCTTTCTTCTTCTATTTCCCTCATGACAAGTGAGTGGTCAGATGCTTTTCTTACCTCAAGCTTGCCATCAAACATATGAATGGAGTGACCTTGCTGGCAGATGTGGACCAAAGACAACAAGTTTCTCTTGAGCTATGGGAGACATAGAACATGGTGCAGAAGAAAGTCTAGAAGACCAAGCAATTTAAGCCTGATTGTGCCAAGCCCTGATGGCTTGATTTTTGATTGGTCTGCAAAGTATACTGCTCCATCAACATTGTCAGTAAATTTTTCAAAAAAATCTTTTCTATGATTCATGTGGCAAGTTGCTCCTGAGTCAAGCAACCAATCATTTTTCCAAGAAGCAAGTGAAGCATTAAATAAATCTTCATTTACTCCAATATTACATTGTGCCACAACATAGTGAGCGGATTCATGTGCTTTATCTTTGTCTATATCATCAGTTTTACCTTTTTGTTGGTTTCTTTGCTGCTCAATTTTGTCCCATGGTAACTTGCTTGTAGAGGCATCATGTGATCCATTTCTTTTGCAGTGTATGCAGTGCAAATCTGCCTTTTCTCCTTGAGAGTGTTTGCCCCCCCACCTCTGAAATATCTTCCTCTTCCTCTTCGACCACCTCTTCCTCTGGAAGAATCTTTAGCAGGATTCTTTTCTTTATGAGCAAGGCACACAACCTCTTCAGAAGATTCAGGGGTTGTTCTTTCCAAAAGCTTTCTCTCTTTCAGCAAACTTTTTCACAAGAGAGTCAAAGGTGATATCTTTGAGATTACCATTGGCTTGCAATGACTGAAGATAATTGGAGTAAGTAGGATAAAGTGCCTTGAGAAAAGAGATAAGAGGAACATCTAATTCAACCTTAGTGGATTTGATATCATGCATTATAGACTTTACTTCAAATGCAAGAGCAAGAGGATCAGTATTTTGCAGTTCAAGAGTGAAGAGTTTAATCATGAGTTGAACAACTTCAAGTGCAGAATGTGAGTCATAGAGTTCTTTCAGCTTTTGTAAGGCTTCAAAGGCAGTTGAAAATGGCGAAATATAGCGACTCACCTCTTCATTTACAGATGCTACGATTAATGCATAAGCTTTGTTGTTCTTGTTTTCCCAAATGACGAGCTCTTTGTCTGATGTAGGTTGTTTTAGCTCTGTGTCTCCGTCTCCAACACACACTCCTTTCCACAACTCATTGAAAATGAGCATGTGTTTTATCATCCGAGACCACTAAGGATAGTTCTCCTTGCCAGTGAGAACCATTCCCACGATGGATATGATTGAATGCATACTGTAAAAATACTTCTGCTGATAGAAAAATACTTCTGGTGGTAATTTTTTTTTTAAATTACAATTCAAAGGGGCATTCTCTCCACATAGGGCTTTGTACTATCTTTGTCTTTAATGAAAATATAAAACATTTTCCAAAGAAATATTCAGATCAGCTATGCACTCTCAAAAAATTTCAAATCTTTTCCTCATCAATTTTTCCTTCCTTTTTTTTTTGCAAGTTATATAGTAATCAACGCCAAAGTATGGAAAAAATTGCTTCATAATCTGCCAATTCTCTCTGTCTGATACCAAAGCAGCGTTCTTCAAAACAGTTCAACGCATGTCTCAAATACTTATGAAATACCATGCAGTCAGCATACCAAAAGCGGCT
Organism: Pinus taeda; assembly: GCA_000404065.3. NCBI lineage: Eukaryota > Viridiplantae > Streptophyta > Pinopsida > Pinales > Pinaceae > Pinus > Pinus taeda. The sequence goes on from APFE030672370.1 coordinate 12,711, forward strand.
CAATACGATGTCATGAACAGCGTACAAAAACAGCTCAATATAATGTCAAAAACTTCAATCATATACCATGCAGCAGGAATGTCAGCATACCAAAAACGGTTCAACGCATGCCATGTATATTCAACGCATGGCTCAACTCACATAGGCATTTAACATATTAACATGCTATGAACAGCGTTCAATGTTACCAACATTATATGCCAAGAACAACCTTAATACAACTGCGTTAATACAATACCAAACAGCCTTAATACAACTGCGTTAATACAATATTAAAACAGCGTTAATACAATGGTAAAACAGCGTTCAACGTATGGCATTAACTTCAACATTTGCCCTTCATAAACCAGTGAACACCACGCTTGTATACCAGCGTATGGCCAAAAAACTTCAATGCATAGCCAAAAACTTCAACAGATTGCCAAAGAAACTTCAACGCATAGCCAAAAACTTCAACAGATTGCCAAAGAAACTTCAACGCATAGCCATACCAGCGTAAATACCATGATTGCAAGTCGTACAGCTGATCTCTAAAATCTTCAGAAAATTTTTTCGAGATACCTCGGGATTTTTATGGTCACAAATGCAGACAGAGCCTTGAATGATCTCAAAGAAAGAAGCCAAGGGACGACTTTTCACAGCAGAGGATGCAGCTGAACCAGTTGGAAATTGTTACAATGACAATAAGCGGCCAGCAAATTTCAAGATTTCAGAGGAGATAGCAACAGCACATTTAAGGGCTAAAGGTGATGATCCATTCACGCAGTGAACATGGTCATGGAGTCGATTCACGCACCAGCAGCATTTCGCTGCTCCTCCGCATAGCTACTCGAACCATTCAACGCAAGCCTCAAGGGCATTCAACTCAGAGATTCATAAGGTTTTCAGGTCTGAGGTTGTCAGGTCAGAGAATTCAGAGTTAATTATGGTAGACAGAGCGCACAGGGCCAGTGGACAGAGAGCAGTAGGCAGAAGGGAGTTACACCTATTTTGGGAGCTGGCTCTGATACCATGTCAGAACAGGTAGTAACTCCTCAACCAAAATTGATTCGTATATTTTATTACTTTAGGTAGGTCTTCATTATATACATGAGGGAGAGACTGTTCACTTCATCTCCCGATGACTATTCATATTACTTATTTATTTATTTACATTATATTCACCCAATCCTGATGATTAGGTGTCAACACATTCATCCCACACTTGTATTATAGAAGTGAGGAGTGGAGTGCACTAGTTTCTCTCTCTTGCATGCTCCTCATTGTATTATCTCTCGTTGTCTTGGCATGCCAAGGTTCTTGGAAAAGTTCAAGGGAAATTACAAGGTTAGGGGTTTCACACTAAGGATGTGCAAAGAAGAAAAGATTTATAATTAAGTCCTAGGGCCTAGAGGGATTAAGGTGGTTCTTGTGAGAGAAGAGGACTACAGTTTTCAAAACCCTTGTTCTATTTAATGTGCTTGTTGAGAAGGAGAAGAGAACAAGACAATGCACATTAGCCAAGGAGGACTTTTCGATGAGGATTCCAACTTGTTAAGGATTGTTGTTGGGGTGACCAGTTTTGGTTAGAAGTGATTTCTAAGCTAAAAGGAGTTGATATCTAGGGTTTTCAACTTTTCTTGGTTTCCCTACCTATGGTTTGGAAAGCCTCAAATTGTACCATCTTTTGATAAGTTATGACTCGTGAGTATGTATATCTACTTTATCTCTTATTTATAGATGAAGCATTTTAGTTGTCCAGTCATTGTGTACTTGCAGATTTGACTTTCAGCTTGTGTTGTCTTGTTGATTGGTAATTTCCAGCATTTGTTTGTTCATGCTATTTGACATAAGGCTGAAATTGTTATTCAGAATTACTGTTGTAAATTCTGCAGTAACAAACTTATTTCAGAGTTCTTATATGCATAAAATTAGTATGCTCCAAGGGTTGTAAATTGTTGCAATCAATCTACACAGTTTGTTCTCTTTTCTCTTGAATCGCCTAGTGATTTGGAATGAAGTATTTGCTATTGTCTGTTGAGAAACCAAGGCTAGTAGAATTAGGGTTAGATTTCTCTTTCTTGATAATTACTTGTGAATTATATTGGCTTCTTTTATATCTTTGTTATATTATCTTTCATCAAGCAATTACCAAATTCTAGGTGTATGAAGATCAGAAGAACAATAGACACAAGATGTAGGTACTCTGCTAGGGCAAAATCCCTATCTAGTGGAAAACCCAGTCAAACTTCTTCCTTCAGTAGTTAAGATGAGATAATCCAACACTCTTCGACCTAGACACAGACCACCAAGTCAGTCTCTCCTTCTAGCAACTTCGACCTTGCAGTAGCAGCACTTCGACCCAACAAATCCAGAATTTTGACCTTCCAGCAGCAGAAGCTTTGACCCAGCACTTTCAAGACTTCGATCCCTCTAGAGTATCACTTCGATCCAGCAACAAGCCCAGTAACTTCACATAAGAGAGAGAAAGAGATAGCCCAAAAACTTTGGCTTGTATTTCATCCATCTTCACCATGAACTTCGCACTTTTCTGCACCTCTTTGATGTAGATCGAGCTTCTTGAGTTGATGTCTCCAAATGAAATCTAATTGCTTGTATATATAGGCTTTAGGTGAGGTCGAATTGCCCAGATTGAGGCCGACTTGGTGTGGATGTGACAAATACTTTATTTGACTCAATAATAAACCCTTTTACATGATTCAAAAGCCCAAGAAGGGTCTCTTTAAATGGAGAATGACTCTAATGACTCAAAATAAATCCTAGAAGTCCTCAATGGGGACATTGACCTAAAACACGATGACCCAAGCATGAAACCCATGCTTTAATAAGTCATAATAATAATAATAATATATTTTTCATTCTTTGACTCAAATATAAATATGAAGACCAAACCTAGTTACATTCTTCAACACTCCTTAACTAGGGAGGTATTCATAAATAACACATGTATATACAAGTACAAGGAAGATCTCAAAACACAAGAACTACAAAGAACTTTGGCAACAAGGTACCACGAACTGGATTCCTGACTAAGGCAATCTATCTGGGTGGGACTAAGATGGACTAAAGCTTTCAGCCAGTCTAGGTACCATTAGGCTTACTTGCTAACCGTCAACCCAGGGATCTAGGTGTGTATCCAATGTTAGAGCTCCATGAACAACGCCACCCTCCCTCTTCAAAATCTAGACATCAATATATATTTTGGCCAAATGTCCTCCTAGGCACTTTGTATCACACAAGATGCCTCCTCAAGTCTTTTCCAAACATCTTTCATTAACGAAATCAGTAATATCAACCAAACCAAGCATGTTTCTCAAACACTCAAACTTCTTATTAGGAAGAGACTTTGTCAACATATCAGCTACCTGTTCATCAGTCAGAACATATTGTAGCTTCATGATCCCATCTTGTACCAAACTTCTAATATAGTGGTACTTATTGTTGATATGCTTCGTCCTTGCATGGAACATGAGATCTTCAGAAATCTTAATGCTACTTTGATTATCGCAATCTATCAATGTAGGACTTAGAGGTTTTTCAAACAAATCTGGCAAAGGCTTCCTTAACCATACAGCCTCCTTTCCTACTTCACATGCAACCACATACTCAGCTTCAGCACTACTTAAAGCAATAGGGTTTTGTTTTCTACTCGTCCATGAAATCATCGCAGACCCCAAGATAAAACATCCACCAGTAGTGCTTCTCCCATCCGTCTCACTACCACCCTAATCAGAATCTATAAAAGCTTTCAGCTTGACTTCCTTGTTATCATACTTTAAGTAGTGATGAATAGTACCTCGTAGATATCTCAATATATGCTTAGCAGCAAACCAATGATCATGACAAGGCTCCAACTGAAATTGACTAAGAATGTTCACAGCAAAACATATAGTTGTTCTAGTGTTAACGAGATACATCAGAGAACCCACCAACTTTCGATAGGAGGTAGGATCTACGAGACTTGAGTTGAAGCTTCTTAACTTCTTGAGATTGGTGATCATGGGAGTAGTCATGGGCTTCGGATCCATCATCCTGAATTTTTGCAACAACTTTATTATATACTTTTTGTGCCCCAAATAGATTTCCCCAGGCTTCTGCCATACTTCTAATCCTAGGTAATAATGCATTAGATCCAAATCCTTCATCTCAAATTCGGCTGCTAACATCTTCTTGCATTCTTGTATCCTTCACTCTACACCTGTAATAAATAGATCATCCACATATAGTAGAATAATGATTGGCTCATTCTCCACAACCTTGATATAGAGATTTGGATCAACATAAATTTTGACAAACCCGATTCTTAGAAGGTATGCATCCATTCTTGCATACCATGCCTTCTTGAGTCTATACACACGAGTATCTTTGCCATTTATTTCAACTCCATCCGGTTGTTCAATATATACTTCTTCATCTATGGTCCCATTCAGAAATGTTGTTTTCACATCCATTAGATGGATATTACATCCCATTTTTGCAGCCAACGAAACCAAAGATCTTATAGTAGTATATCTTGTGGTAGGTGCAAAGGTTTCTTCATGGTCTATGCCTTCCTTATGAGAGAAACCCCTAGCAACGAATCTGGATTTGTACTTATCTATGCTTCCATCAACAACGTGTTTGATCTTGTAGATCCATGTGGAAGTAAAAACCAATTTGTCACTAGGTCTAGGAACAATTTCCCAAACCTTATTCTTCATGATGGATTGATATTCTTCCTACATAGCTTTCTTCCATACTTCTTGACGAGCAGCTTCCTCAAATGTAGTTGGTTCAGCTTCTATTAGCTTTGTCATGTATGCAGCATATCTAGAATATATTTTTGGTCTTTTACTTTCTCTAAAGGTTACGTTAACAACTCCATGTCCTTCGGCATCTTCAAGAGTAGCTTTTAACTAATTTGGCCTTTTCCTTATGTCGGGTATAATCACAAGTTGAATAGGCTCACTTGGTCTCTTCTTCTTCTTCTTCTTGATTTGTAGTAGGATTGTCGTGGTGCTCTTCTTCTTCGAATAGTGGTATGTCTTCGTCATTGGAATCGATATGAATATCTTTGGATCTTTTGTAGGCATGATTTTCATCAAATACAACACCCCTGCTTACTTCAATGTGTCTTCCTTCTATGATGTAGACTCTTTCGTTTGTCCTTTGGAAGATGGATATAGGCAGGACATCCAAAGATTCGGAAATGGTCCACACAAGGCTTCCTTCCTGTGAATGCTTCTTCGTGTGTCACATTATCGAGGATTCTATGAGGACTTCTAGTTTAAATATATACAACAACCATTGCAGCTTCTCCCCATAGAAATTTGGAATGTCTTGATCAAAGATCATTGTTCGAATACATTCTTCAAGTGTTCTATTCTTCCTTTCTGCAACTCCATTTTGTTCGGGATTGTAGGGAACAATGAGCTCCCTCTTAATTCCTACTTCTTTGCAATATGCAATTATTTCTTTTGAAGTGTATTCTCCACCATTATCATATCTTAAAGTCTTTATTCTTCTTTCGATTAAGGTCTCTACTTCAAACCCGAATTCCTTGAATTTTTCAAATACTTCATCCATGTCTTTCTAGAATGATCATCAATGAAGGTTACATAATAGAGATGACCTCCGAGTGATTAGTTAGACATAGGCCCACATACATTTGAATGGATAAGGTCCAATATTTCTTTAGACCTTGTTTCACTGCTTGTAAATGGTTTTCTTGTATTCTTTCCTAAGGCACATCCCTTGCATATCCTTCACAATCTTCTTTAACATTGGGAATACCATTTACCAATTTGTTGAGAGAGGGAATAACCTTGTAATGTAAATGACCATACCTTCTATGCCATAGTTCAATGGGATTGATTTCCATGTGAACTAGGGCTTGAGGAGATGGTGTCAATACTCTATATAAACTTCCTCAACAAATTCCAATGACTAGCTTTATTGATGCTTGAATCTTTATATTCTTTCCTAAGGCACATCCCTTGCATATCCTTCACAATCTTCTTTAACATTGGGAATACCATTTACCAATTTGTTGAGAGAGGGAATAACCTTGTAATGTAAATGACCATACCTTCTATGCCATAGTTCAATGGGATTGATTTCCATGTGAACTACGGCTTGAGGAGATGGTGTCAATACTCTATATAAACTTCCTCAACAAATTCCAATGACTAGCTTTATTGATGCTTGAATCTTTACCCCAAGTCAAAACCTTTCCATCTACAAAAGTAACTCTATCACCTTTATCTTCTAAGCAAGAAATTGAAAGTAAATTATTTTTCAAACCTGGAACATATAGTATATTGTTGAGATGTAGCTTTGCTCCATTGTCCAACTTTAAAGAAGTTGATCCCAGGCCTTTAACAACATAGCTTTTGTTGTCTCCCAATTCCATTGCATGAGAAGATTGTTCCTTTGATAGAGTATGAAGTTGTTTGCTATCTCTTGTCATGTGTCTTGATGCTTCACTATCAATAATCCATGCATTGTCATCATTGAGTGAACCTGTGAGTGCAACCAAAAACCCTTTGTTTTTGACCTTGTTGAATAAGTTGTAGATGATCCTTTTGATCCAACTTCCTGCAATGTTGAATCCCATTTTCAAGTATCTTATCATAGAGGGAGTAGTCCTTTCTTTCAAGTCAATAGAGTGATCTCCAATCTTCCCCGACCTTAGCTCTGAAACCATGTTGAGAAATCAATGCTAGTAGAATTAGGGTTAGATTTCTCTTCCTTGATAATTACTTGTGAATTATGTTAGCTTCTTTTATATCTTTATTCAATTATCTCTCATCAAGCAATTACCAAATTATGTGTGTATGAAGATCACAAGAACAATAGACACAAGATGTCAACACTCTGCCAGGGCAAAAACCCCTATCTAGGGGAAAACCCAGTCAAACTTCTTCCTTTAGTAGTTAAGATGAGATAATCCAAGACTCTTCAACCTAGACACAAACCTCCTCCAACCACCAAGTCAACCCTTCCTTCCAGCAACTTCAATCTAGATCTTTGACCTTGTGGCAACAACACTTCGACCCAACAAATCCAGAAATTCGACCTCCCAACAACAGAATCTTCGACCCAACACTTTCAGAATTTTGACCCTCCCAGTGGTAGAACTTCGATCCAACAAATAGCCCAGTAACTTCGCATAAAAGAGAGAGAGAGATAGCCCATAAACTTCGACTTGTATTTCTTCCTTCTTCCCCTTGAACTTTAGACTTTTTCTGCACTTCCTTGATGTGTATCGCACTTGTTGAGTTGGTGTGCAAATAGATCGAACTGCTCTTGTATATATAGCCTCTTATGTGGGTCGAATTGTCCTCTCTTAGGCCGGCTTCATCAGGTTAGGGCCGACTTGGTGTGGAGGTGACAAAATACATTTTTGACTCTAATAATTCTTTTTACATGATACAAAAGCCCAAGAAGGGTCTCATTAAATGGACAATGACTCTAATGACTCGGTACAAAACCTAGAAGTCCACAATGGGGACTTTGACCTATATATGACGCAAGCTTGAAACCCATGCTTTAATAAGTCATTGTAATAATAATAGAAATTTCTTTTTCATTCTTTGACTCAAATATAAATATGAAGACCGAACCTAGTTACTTTCATCAACAACGTTCAATATGAATTCCTATGCTTCTTATTCCATCATCTAACTGTTTATCTCACAATGAGCCTGCAACCTGACCCATTGCATTCCTTCATGCTTTAATATATGTAATGTATACTAAACTTGTCATAATGCTTCTCCCAAGAAACTCCAAAATGATGGTTCTTACAGGATCATGATGATCCAGTTTAGTAAGATGACTACCTCTAACATAATGTTAGATAATCCCTGGATGAACAATATGCAAAATGGTCTATCTATCTTTTCTTAAAGACTAGATGATTTCTATAAAGCAACTTAACCAAGTAGACTCTAAGTATGCTACTATCACACGCTTCTTTCTATTATGCCATAGAAAACCAAGTAAACAACAATGCATACTATCTAAAGGAAATGCCAACTTTACAAAGATCCTAACAAACAAGATGCCTTCTTTAATAGTAAAGATCTTTCACATCATCTTGCTTCGGCTTATTCTCAGGTTCTCCCATTTCCTCAGCCACGTGATCTTCGCTTCTTTCCTTTCTTTTGTTGTTCTGTTGGTTTAGACAATCCCTCTTAAAGTGTCCATACTCAGTGCATTTAAAGCATTGAACCTTGGACATATCTTTCTTCTTGGACTTCCCAAACTTTCCCTTTTTTAACTTCTTGACTCGGGCTATAAAAGCTTGACATAGTTCATTTGATCCAATGTCATCCTTTGCCTTGATCCTAGTTTCTTCCAAGATGTATTGAGCCCACAACTCATCAAAAGGTGTTGAGTCTTTCTTAGAGTAGATTCTTGTTGCAAAGTTGCTCCATTCTGGTGGCAATGCATTCAGTACACAGATGGTCATTTCCAAATCAGAAATTGTCTCTCCAAGCCCCTACAAGTGATCTCTTGATTGAGAGATCTTCATCAAGAAGGATGCCGTGTCCTCATCCTTTGATTTCTTCATTCTATATTGCTTATTGCTCAAAGACATTTTTTGTCATGATGTACTTATAGAGTACAAATTCACTAGCTTGTCATACGTAGCCTTAGAAGTTTTCAAATTTACAACAAATGGAACAAGAGGATCCTTAATGGATTCAACGATGATCCTTTATGCCCCTACTGCTCCTTTCTTGTACTTTGCTAGTTCTTGAGTCTTGTCTTTGCTAGGTTCAGTAATTTCACCAGTAACATATTTCATTACTTCATATTCTGTAAGTGCCAGGTCAATCCTTCTCTTCCTTGCTAGGAAATTTGATGAGCCAATGAGCTTATTGCTTTCCTTGCAGAAAGAACCCATATGACTTTTAGATTCAGACGTAGAGTAACAATATGATACTTACTTGGAGATCAAGAGTCTTTCCTCTTTCTGATGATGTCTCCAACTTATCTTGAGGTTTTCAAGATTTTCAAAGAGACTTCAATAATGGCTTCCAAAAGTGATGATACAAAAATCCTTTGATGCTTCCTTCAGGGAGGTCCTCCAATAAGTCTTCAACTAGATCCTTTGTTTAAGACAGAACAACAGTATTCTCGTAGTCTTCTTCTTCAAGGTTTCTTTTGATGAGACCCTTCTTCTAGATCAAAAGGTCTTCCTTTTCCCCTTGAAAATCCTTCTTGTGTCCACAAGATGATCCTTCCAGTTGCCTTCATGTTCACCTTAGCTCTGATAACATGTTGGAAAATACAAAGTGGCAGCTACTAATTCCAATTTTCCTTGACCTCAATACTTGCTTGTGAACTTTATTATTCTTCTTGTGTTTATTTATTAGATCTTCTTCATCAAACAAATATCAAGAGCAAAATAATAAAGACAGGGGACACAAAAGCTAGGCTCCAAGCTAGGGAAAAACCCCTCTCAGGGGAAAACCCAAAAAATCTTCTCTTCTTATAGTATCTGCTTCAAATGAAACAACAAAGACCCAAACCTTGGACCAATTCCTCCTCCAAGTACCAATTCAACCCTTCCAATATCACAGCTCAATCTTGCATCAACCAACTTCTAGCTGCAACTTCGACCAGAACTTCGAACCTGCAACTTCGTCTAGCAATTTCAACCTGCAACTTTGACCCTGTAGCTACTGTAGAAACCCTAATTCAGCGTCTTCAAAAGATCCTTCTTAGAGCAAAACAAATTTTCCAAAGGTCAATGAGTTCAAGATAGAATATTCTCTCCTCTAGCAACTAGATTCTGCACTTCGTTCTCATGTAATTCGGACCTGCAATTTCAGCTCTCTTTGTAGCTGCAGGAACCCTAAACTTTCGCACGTGTAAGAGAGATAAAGCCCCAAAACAAGTTTTCTTTGCCTTCTTTTGCCTTATAGAACTTTGCTCCACCTTCCTTGACTCTTCTAGCCTTAGATCAAACCTTCTCTTGAAGATCAAACTTGTTGGTGAGTGAGTGCTTAAATGAGGTCAAACTGCTTTAAAGTTTATATAGCCTTTCCAAGGGGTCAAATTCCCTCCTTTAGGCCAACTTGTACTTTGGAGGTTTCCAAGACTTTCTAGACTCAAAATAAATTCTTTTGCAAGATATATTTTGCCCGAAAGGGTATTATAAACATGATGTTGACTTTCTTGACTCATGACAATAATCCTATGACCTAACAAACCCTAGAAGCATGAAGAACATGCTTTTACCTAGAAGACCATCAATAAAGATCATGAAACCCATGCTTTACAATAATAAATTTTTCTTTTCTTTTGTTTGTTACATAAGATGCATATTAAAATAAGTACAACAACAATTATGAAGACCGAACTAGTTACATTTCCGACAAGGGTTGCTCTGAATTATGCATAAAACAGCAGCAACATTGGACAGTAATTTTCTCCTTCACAACCCCAATCACAAAGGCAATCCAAGAGAAAAGATACCAACCTTATGCCACTTAGTATGATCCCTCTAGGGCAATCCTATTATGCATAAACCAGATCTGAAAACTACTTTTATGACAGAAATGATGACAGCAGCAAAAGTCTGTCCTACTGGCTTCAATATATATATTAAAACCCTTAACAGTTTCTCTTAACGTATGTCAAATCAGCTAGACATAGACAAGCTGGAAATTACAAAACATTGAAGACAATGATTGCTGAAAATCAAATCTGCAAATAGACAATTTTGGACAGCTGGAAATCTCCTTGAGGTTCTTATAGTCTGAGGGTTTCTAGTAGCTTCTTTCTCTTTTTTGTTGTTGTTGTTGTTGTTACTAATAACTTAGAGATAATAAGCTTGAAATTAATTTGATTATTTTAACCTTTAATTTTAAATATATAAATAATATATATATTTTTTTTTTTAGTTTCTAATCCTTAAATTACTCCAATATTTATATATTGAACTAACCTTTATTCATAACCATTGAATTAAAATTAATTAAATTTTTTAATTATTTATTATTAATAATATAATAATAAAATAATATTACAACTTACTATTATGTATTACCCCAATTTTATAACTCTTATAACTAACTACCCCATTATTTGAATTATAAAACTGTATTTATTGATTTTTTTTTTTAGTCTGTCGTATTTATTTATTTATTTTATATTATCATAATTAAATTACTCTATTACTCGATTTTTTAATGATTGTAAACTTCTATTTATAACTATTATTAAAAATTAATTAATTATATATTTATTAGCATATGGAACCCCTCTGTCTTATACATCCTGATTATTTATGTATTTTTACATCTTTAATAATTTTTATATTTAACTATTAATTATACTAACTTTTTAGATACAAAATCTTTGATAACTAATTACTAATGTAAATTAATTTAGGTTTATTTTAATAGATATAAGTGGTTAAATAAGGTTTATTTTAATAGATATAAGTGGTTAAATAAGGGTCCGTTCACTTTTAAGAATTTAACTAACCAAGTCAATTTTTTAAATATTGGTTATTCCCCTAATCCAATCAATCTAGTCATTGTCATTATAGCCGTTACCTGGTCTTTGATTACAGCCTTTGGAGTTTCTGCTCTATCTATTTAATCATTCTAAGCCTGATCTGCTCATTCAACTTGTCCTGATGATGAACCACACTTGTTGGTTCGAAATGCGTTGACAAATGAAATTTCTTGTGATTTATGTCGAAGAAACTCTCTTATAGCTGAAAACCTCTCACACACACACATATATCAAGATGAAGTACATGTACATATCATAGCCTCATCCCAAGGCTAGTACAATCCTTTGGCTCTCCAAAATCCTATTTAGGGGAAACCATGAAAATCCCTAGCTAAACCAAAGCTCCTGGACAAACTAGTACTATCCTAGCAAGACTACTGGCTCCAGGTAAGACATCTCCCTTCTCTCCTTCCAATAAGCATGAGCTTCTTCTCCCCTAGAATTTCTCACAAACCTGAGGCATATGAAGCATTTATGGAAACTAGACAATTAGCGAACGAAATGAATAAAAGGGGATGATGTATTTGAGTAGCTTTAGTGAGTTGATAGCTACTTTTTAGAGATAGAAGTTAGTGTCATAGGAGAGCTAGGCCATTAAAGCAAAGAAAAGCGCTAATGTGGCTATCCTAAATCTTTAAATGTATATTGTTTTATGCTAATGAGAATGAGTAAACCTATTCCCCAATGACTATGTAGTGCAGTTCTATAATTTGTATGTGTTGAGCATTTAAGCCTGCAAATTAGGCTTGTTTTGACATGTAATTTTGCATAGCCCTGTGTTTGGTTTTTAAAGTTTGAAGTATCAAGGAACTAGGACCATTAAGCCCAATTGTGCTGTTGGTATCAGATCAAGGCTTGAAAATTTGGGAGGGAAGATTGAGCAAGAAGAAGGCTTAGAGAAAACGATAGAGAGGTCAAAAGTAATATTAGCAATTATGGTAATGTGAGTTAGGACACCCATGGATAAACAACTACAAGAGTTGAGAAGAATAGAAAAGTTGGAGATTAGAGAACACGTTAGGGAAGTTGTGTTGTTTTTTCATGGTATCCTTAACTGATAATTACTTCTAATTGTTGAAAATGTAGCGAGTAAAGGTCTTCTGCCTCATGCCTTAGCCAGTGAAGACCTCAATTTGTCTTTCTTTGAGTATGAGTGTGAGCTCATGAGTTAAATTCAGTGAGGATGATTTATTTCTAGTTTACTGGAATAATCATCAAAATGGCGTGCGTAGATTTGGAGCTTCAGTTAAGTGGAAGTCTTCATTTGTTTGACTAAAAAATGAGGTGGTAGTTACAAGTTCAGTTAGAGCGAGTTAGTCTTTAGTCTTGATTGAAGGAAGAACGAGTTAAGACTCCAAGTGTTGATTGGAGAGAGAAAGAGTGTCACTTTCAGTTAATTCGTCAATCAAAACTCGAGTTCTAAAATTGCATTGAGCCATCCTTGCATGCTCAATTTGGGTCTATAAAGAGAAGGACGAAGGCACATGAAATCACAAGTTTTGTTCACAAGGTTTTGAAGACAAGACAATTCACAAGGTTTGTGAGATCATCTTTGATTGTGGAGAGTGGACAAAGCTTGTGTCCTAAGGAATAGGAGATCACAAGTGCACAAGTGTTTAGAAGATTGTGCGCAGAGCTTGTGTCCTAAGGAGTAGCAAGTAACAAGTGCGCAAGAGAATAGGAGGAATTACACTACAAGATAGGAGCCAGATATGCACAAGGAAATAGGGGCAAATTTGCGCTAGGATTTAGCGGCCTCATTCGTGCTAGGAAATAGGGACCTAGTGGGCAAGAATTTAGGAGGTTTCTAGTGAGAAAAGATAAAGGAGAAGAGAGTAGGGTTTGCAAATCAAATCAAGGAGGCAATAGAGGAACAATTGCGTGCTAAGGGCCGAGATAAAGCAGTGATCAAGGCAAGCCGAGATCAATTGTATCAACTGAGATTTGTGAGAAGAAGCAAAACACTTTCTCAGAGACAAATTGCTTTGTAATAGATCAATTGCTCAAGAACAATCAATAAAATACCACAACCAAGGAAGCAAGTCTTCCCTTTTGAGTTTTTTTGAGTAGACAAGCATGTCAATTTGTGTGATGTGTTTTTTTATCTCTAATGTTTTTATTCTGCTGCTTATGAATTGTTAAGAAACTATGTATCTTGGTGAAAGTAAACTAGGTTTCAGTTTTCAGTTATTCATTTAAGTAGTTGCATAGTTTCATGGAAAATTAACATGGTATCAGAGTAGAGATCAGTATAAAGACCAACACCAAATTGACCAGTTAGTGATCACCGCAGATCAAGCAGAAGGTTTGCGCTAGAGTTTGAAGAATAGAGCAGTTCTTTGGAAATAGTATGGCGTTCCAAGGACTAAGCTCAGATCACAATTTAGAGGGAGCCTTGAACTTCTGTTCATGGAAGGAGCGAATATCAAGGGTGTTCGAAGATAATGGGGTGCTCGAGTTTGTGAAGCAACTAATAGTGCCACCTCAAGATGCCCAACAATTGATCCAATATAACAAGAATGACACCAAGGTAAGGAGGATCATTCTTGAAGGAATCAAAGACCATATTATCCCTCATCTCCATGAGAAGAAGACAACATATGAGATGTTTAACACCATCTTATATTTGTATTATTGTTCCAGTGATACCAGGAAGCTTTCTCTCAAGGAGAAGTTAAGAAGTCTCCGGATGAGCGAAGGAGATCCCATCATCATGTATCTTTCAAAGTTCACTTAGGTTCAAGATGAGCTAGGTGGAGTGGGCATGACTGTAGCAGACAATGACCTTGTGAGTCTTGCGCTTCTAGGACTTCATAAGTCTTGGGAGAATTTTTAAGATGTAGTAAGTGGTAGAGAGAATATTCCCGGTTGGGAAAGACTATGGAGTGATTGCATGTTAGGTCCCTATACTACTAGTGTTAACCCTTATTGTTATTAGTGCAACCCCCTTATTGTTATTGTTGTGTCCATGTAGTCCCCATATTGTTATTATTGTGTCCCATAGAATCCCACTATTATCATTGTTGTGCCTTACGTTACTATTGTTATGTCAACTCTGATTATATTGTGACCCCTTAGACTCCTATATATAGAAAGGAGGTTTTGTCATTTGAATCATCCAAGAATTGTTCATTTGTGTAATATAAAGGAGGTTGCCTCCTCAAAGAGGCTTATTTTGAAGTCATTGATCTATCTCTTCTTCTATTTTGTGAGCTGGTTTCATAACATTTGGTATCAGAGGTTTGGATTCTAGGGTTTCGCTGCTTCAAACATGACATTGTGGCATTTTCGCTATAACTTTTTTCTACGACGTTTTAGACACTGATATTAAAACCCATTTGAGCCGAAATCTTGATGAACCTCGTGTCCGAATTTCAGATCTTGTCTCGCTATATTTTCAGAGATATGAGCTGAGGAAGTTAGGGTTTTTGCATGCTCCATAATTCTATCTCAAACAGGCCATTGTGGCATATTCGCTATAACTTTTTTCCAACAAAAATCCAGAAGCTGAAATTAAAACCCATTTCAGATGAAATCGTGTTGAACCTTGTGTACGAATTTCAGATCTTGGTTCACTATATTTTCAGAGATAGGATCCAAGGAAGTTAGGGTTTTTGCAGGCTCCCAAATTTGATCGCAAACAGGGGTCTTTGGGAAAATCGTCATAACTTTCTCTATGAGCATCAGATTCAAATTTCGTAAAAAGTGACTGAAAGAGGATGGACTGTAGTTTGTTAGGTATCATTTTCAGGGCAGAAGGTTGAAACAATGACATGTGGCACTTCGTACAAGTTCGCTCTACTGAACCAGTCTATAATCACGCCATTGTGGGAGATTGGGCATAACACTTTCTTGAAGAATCCAATTTTGATAAGACCTGTGGCGTTGGAAAGAGGACTCAGAGGGCTACCATAGGACATAATTTCAGACCTTGAAGATCCAAAATTTCAGAGATACATCAGATTCAATATCAATCTCATACAAAGGGAAAAAAAAGGTGTGTAGTTTTTTTTAAAATTTGCATAAGTTTTATTTGAGAAAGTAGTTTGAAGTGATTCAAAGGGCATTGTGAAGCATAATTTCAAATTTCGTAGAAAGTGACTGAAAGAGGATGGATTGTAGTTTGTTAGGTATCATTTTCAGGGCGGAAGGTCGAAGCAATGACACGTGGCACTTCGTACAAGTTCGCTCTACTGAACCAGTCTATAATCAGGCCATTGTGGGAGATTGGGCATAACACTTTCTTGAAGAATCCAATTTCGATAAGACCTATGGCGTCGAAAAGAGGACTCAGAGGGCTACCATAGGACATAATTTCAGACCTTGAAGATCCAAAATTTCAGAGATACATCAGATTCAATATCAATCTCATACAAAGGGAAAAAAAAGGTGTGTAGTTTTTTTTTTAAATTTGCACAAGTTTTGTTTGAGAAAGTAGTTTGAAGTGATTCAAAGGGCATTGTGAAGCATAATTATGATTAATTGATCACCTGAAGAAAGAAAATGGAAACACCTAGTAAGCAACCCGAAATCTATATTATGACACATGCAGAAGAGGAAGAAATGCAACATGATTTTTCAAAATTACGAGACCAAGTGCAACAAATTTCGCTCTCACAAAAAATAATTGAAGCTAAGATGGATGGTTTAAAGAATGGAATGGAAGTTAAGATCGATGGTATAGAAGCAAAACTTAAAGACAACATGGAAGATTTGAAAATACATTTGACAAAGTTGCTACAAGAAATGCTTACTAATGGCGAAAGGGTAGCAAAGGAAACTCATGATGAGAACAAAAGGAATTTTAATCATGATTTCATAGACTCTAATGTTAGATTGAAGACCCACCACATTCCAAAGATCGATATGAGGAAGTTTGATGACAAGGATCCCATAACATGGATACTACAAATGGAGTAATATTTCGATCTCCATAATGTGTAAAACACACAAAGGGTATGCATTGCAACTTTATATTTGGAACCCAATCAGTTTGTATGGTATCAACGACTTTGGTCTCGTAAACAAATTGTCACTTGGTCAATTTTTACGGAGGAAATGATAGCACATTATGAGGATACAAAAAGCAACACCTTCTTTAGCTAATTGATGAATCCCAAACAAAAGGGTTCAATGGTGGAGCACATTGAGGACTTCCAAAAATTGAATATAGGGGTAAATGATATTCCAGAGGAGCATAGGATTGACGTCTTCATAGGAACTCTAAAGGATAACATCCAACATGAGGTTTGTCTTTAGGAACCTGAGTCATTGGAGAAGGCATTTAGGTTAGCAAGAAAAAATGAAAGCAAAATTATGGCAACAAGGAATCCTACCAGTCACAACTGTAAAGATGGAAGCGTTGTTGTTCCTAGCCTTCCATAACCTACAACGTTGACACCATAACAATTGGAAGAAAAAAGAGCAAAAGGGATCTGTTACAGTTGTGATAGCGAATACACTAAAGGTCATAAGTGTGCTGAGAATAAATTAATTTACACAGATTGGGAAGAGGAGGAAGAAAAGGAACAAGAAATGTCAAAAGAAGAGGATATACACCAGGAAACAACCCCAG
Organism: Pinus taeda; assembly: GCA_000404065.3. Classification (NCBI taxonomy): domain Eukaryota; kingdom Viridiplantae; phylum Streptophyta; class Pinopsida; order Pinales; family Pinaceae; genus Pinus; species Pinus taeda. Next base: position 29,803 of record APFE030672370.1, read on the forward strand.
AGAAAGAGGAAATGAATCCGACCATATCTTTTAATGCATTGATAGGAAAACTCTCAAGAAAGAAGGACATGTCAAGAAGAAAAAGGTAATAGTGTTGATTGATTCGGGTAGTAACCATAATTTTATTCATTGTAAGATAGCCAAGGAATTGAATTGCTTCCTATATACAACACCAAAGTGTCAAGTGATGGTTGCAAATGGAGGAACCATAAATTGGTCTGGAAAGCGCCATAATATCAAGCTATCCATGGGAGAATATGTATTGAATAGTCCAATGCTTTCCATTCCAATCGGTGGTGCTGATGTTGTACTAGGAGTCCAATGGTTACAATCTTTGGGTACGATTACTTTTAATTTTCAAGAACTTTTCTTGAAATTTTTTTGGGAAGGAAAGGAAGTTGAATTAAGGGATATCCCAGGGAACCAAGAAAGATAATTAACTCTAACAGCATGACAAAGCTTCTAAAGAAAGAACAACGGGGCGTAATTACACAATTATGTTCACTAGAGGTTCAAACAACGAAATCATCTAATTCTATAGATTTCCAAAAAGTCTTGGACAATCATTCTAAGGTTCAAACAATAGAAGATTACATTGAGCATCAACAACAAGTTCTCCAGCTCTTAAAGGACAACCTCACTTTGGCGCAGAATCAAATGAAACAAAACGCAGATCAACATCACAGCAAAAGATGTTTTGATGTAGACAACTGGGTATTTTTACGGCTACAACCATACAACCAAATGTCCCTCAAGCAAGCTAAGAAAGATAATAAATTATCACCAAAGTACCATGGTCCTTACAAGGTGTTGCAAAAGATTGGCACTATGGAATATAAATTGGAGCTTCCTGCATCTTCCCCAGTGCACGCAGTTCTCCATGTTTCATACTTAAAGAAGTTTATAGGTGACAAGCTCCCAGTTCAAACAATATTGTTGGAAATTGAAAAGGAAGGAAAAATCATATTGGAACTTGAAGCACTCACATAATTAAGAACCTGCTAGATACAAAGTTGATCAATTTCAAAGTATCTCATCAAGTGGAAGAACTTACCTGCTGAAGATTCCACATGGGAGGATGATAATTTTATACAGAAGCATCCATAACTACTCAAGTGTTGAGGACAACACTTTTCTGGAGGAGAGGGGCATGTTAGGTCCCTATACTACTAGTGTTAACCCTTATTGTTATTAGTGCAACCCCCTTATTGTTATTGTTGTGTCCATGTAGTCCCCATATTGTTATTATTGTGCCCCATAGAATCCCACTATTATTATTGTTATGCCCTTACATTACTATTGTTATGTCAGCTCTGATTATATTGTGACCCCTTAGACTCCTATATATAGAAATGAGGTTTTGTCATTTGAATCATCCAAGAACCGTTCATTTGTGTAATGTAAAGGAGGTTGCCCCCTCAAAGAGGCTTATTTTGAAGTCGTTGATCTATTTCTTCTTCTATTTTGTGAGCTAGTTTCATAACACTGGGATTAAGAAGAGATCCAGAGAGGGACGAGAGCTGGGAGATTAGCTCCGAACGAGGACGAGGAGAACTTTGCCCTAACAGGCAAAGGTAGCAAAATCAAGAGGAAGAAGGGTCAAGGAGAGGTCGAGTCCAGTCAGAAGGGAGAGAAGAAGAAGAAGGATCTGAGCAAGATCAAGTGCTTCCATTTCCATGAGATCAGACACTATGCCACTAAGTGTCCTAATTGGAAGGAGTCCAGTAAGGATCATGTAGTTGCATCAACTGAGGTAAATGCGTTTTCTTCTCAGTTTGAGAAAGATTTCTCATTGATAGCTTGCATGGCAAGCTTAATAGACGACAATGTTTAGTATATTGATTCAAGAGCATCCTTCCACATGATTAGGAACAAGGAGTATTTCAGCCACCTGAAGGAGGACACACAGTTTAAGATTGAGCTAGAAGATGATGGCAAGTACAAAACTAGGGGAGTTGGTACTATTAGTTTTGAGAGCGAGTCTGGTAGCTCTGTCCATCACAAAGATGTCCTCTATATTCCAAGCCTAAAGAAGAACCTTGTTTTAGTAGCTACCCTTGAGGACAAGGGTTATGAGGTCATCTTCAGTAGAGGCAAGGTTTACCTCAAGCACTTAGCTTCTAGATGTAAGAAGCAAATATGTGCGAGGGTGAAGAACCTGTACCTTATATAGGTTGAGACAGGCACAACCTTGAGCAACAAAGAAGGAAGTGTGCAGAGTAGAGACATGAGGGTTGAGAAGAGTGGAGCTCTGTGGGAGTCCTTAGAGCGAGATCAGGTTAGAGCTTCCAAGAAGGAGCCTTAGCCAGTATCACAGTTTGAGTCTCGGCTAGTTGGCAAGTGGGTTGATCAGCAAGATGATGAGGAGAAGAGACTAGGGCGAGTGGAAGCAACCACTCAGTGACTCCTAGTACAGGGAGAGTTTGAGCCAGGGGGAAGAAGAATTGTTTAGGGGGGATCAAGAGAGAGTTGGACCTTCCAATACCACATTCAGGCATAGTAAACAACCATAAAGATATACAGGGTACTTGGCACTTATGACTAAGGTGATAGACTTAGAGCATAGGAGCATGGTTGGAAGGAACAGGTCTTTAGATTAGATTCCACAACAACAAGCAAGGAAGTCTTCTAGTTCAGAGGGAGAAACTGCAACAGTAGATAGCATGGTGGTATTGGAGACAAATCTAGGTGGAAGAGTTTCTTCCAGAAGTACTTTCCTTGCTAAGAGGCAGTGTTGAAAATGTAGCAAGTAAAGGTCTTTTGGCTTATGCCTTAGCTAATGAAGACCTCGATTTGTCTTTCTCTCAACATGAGTGTGAGCTCATGAGTTAGACTTCAGTTAGGATGAGTTTATTTCTAGTTTATTGGAATAATCATCAAGATGGCATGTGTAGAGTTAGAGCTTCAATTAAGTGGAAGTCTTCATCAGTTTGACTACAAAATGAGGTGGCAGTTACAAGTTCAGTTAGAGCGAGTTAGTCTTCGGTCTTGATTGAAGGAATAACAAGTTAAGACTCCCATTGTTGATTGGAGAGAGAAAGAGTATCACTCTTAGTTAACTCGTCAATCGGAACTCAAGTTCTAAAATTGGGCTGAGCCTTCCTTGCATGCTCGAATTGGGTCTATAAAGAGGAGGACGAAGGCATAGTAAATTGCAAGTTTTGTTCACAAGGTTTGTGAGACAAGACAATTCACAAGGTTTGTGAGATAATCTTTGATTGCGGAGAGTGCAGAGAGATTGTGTCCAAAGGAATAGGAGATCACAAATGCGCAAGTATTAGGAGATTGTGCGCAAAGCTTGTCTCCTAAGGAGTAAGAAGTCACAAGTGCGCAAGAGAATAGGAGGGATTGTGCTTCAAGATAGGAACCAAAGCTGCGCAAGGAAATAGGGGTAGATTTGCGCAAGGATTTAGGGGCCTCATGTGCGCTAGGAAATAGGGACCTAGTGTGCAAGGATTTAGGAGGCTTCTAGTGCACAAAGATCAAGGAGAATAGAGCAGGGTTTGTAGAGCAAGTCAAGGAGGCAATAGAGGAACAGTTGTGTGCTAGAGGGACGAGGTCAAGCAATGATCAAGGCAAGTCGAGATCAATTTTATCAACTGAGATTTGTGAGAAGAAACAAAACGCTTTCTTAGAGATAGATTGCTTTGTAATAGATCTAGTTGCTCAAGAACAATTTGTTAAAATTTCTGTTTTCCCACCCCGGTTTTCAGTTTCTCCTTATTTCTCCCATGTAGTTAAATGCCCTTTCCCATAACCATACATTCAACAAGCTGGAAAAAATAAATTTTGCTGAAAACACAAATTCTGGAAAATTTACAGAATGCTGGAAATTGCAGAAATAAAAATCAGCAGTAATAAACAACCATTAAAACACAATAAAACACTGATATTTTTGGTCAACGTGACCCTGGAAAAACCCCCTACAACTATTGGGGAAAACCAGTAGAGAGCTCTTCTTTATTTCTGAAAAAAAGTCTTTTTACAGCAAGAAAATTTCAGCAAAAATTACAGCAAAATAATTTTTTTTTCAGCAAGCAAACTTATCCGTTTTCAGCCCAACAGACCACCTGGAAACTTCTCAGTTTTCAGCAAAAATCAGCTTTTTCTGCTTGTTCTTGCTGTTGTTCTGCTTGTCTTTCTGTTGTTCTGATTTTGCTGAAGAGCTGCCTGGTATGTGTGCCAAACTGCGGCCTCTTTCTCCTTCTTGTCCAGAAATCTCCCTTGCTCTCTTGCTCTCTTTCTCCCAATCTACTCATGAAAGAATGAATGATCTTTTCCTTCTTTTCCTCCTTTAATATAACTCCAAGTGACTTTTGGGTGATCCAAGTGACTTTTGGGTGATCTCTAAATCCAATGGCTGAAATAGATTTAGATCAATGGCTGAGATTAAATGCACATTTAAATCTCCCTTTCTATTTTTTAATTCACCCACTTTAATAAAGACCCACTTAGTCATTTATTTCCAAAGTGACTTTTCCTTTCTAATTTTTCATTGACTTTATAAAAGTCACTTTAAAATTAGACTTAGTAACTTTATCACTTAAAGTCACTTTTAAATTAGATTTTAACTTTATAAAAATTATAAAGTCACTTTAGGAGAAAAATTAAAATCTTTTGAACACTTTTCCCTAGGCCAAAGATCAAAGCCTAAGGGAACCACCTGTCCTCCGGTACCAAATTTCAACACTCTCTCTTACCGAGGAAGGTGTTCCTTATTACACCCATCTTGTCTCTGAAGTAAACATGCTTGCCCCGTGGTAAGGCTTTGGTAAGAATGTCTGCTACCTGCTCACCAGTGGAAATATAATCAAGCTTCACAGCTCCCTTCTGAACATAGTCTCTGATGAAATGATATCTGATCCCAATATGCTTTGACCTGTCATGAAATACTGGATTTTCCGTGAGTTTAATGCAACTCTGATTATCACAGTAAATCACTGAAGGTCTCAACGGCTGACCAAATAAGCCAAACAACATCTTGCGAAGCCAGATGGCCTCACAACTAGCTAGACTGGCTGCCATATACTCTGCTTCCGTTGAACTCAGTGCTACTGACTGCTGCTTCCGGCTGCACCATGACACTACTGTTGAACCCAACCCAAAACAGCACGCTGAAGTGCTCTTCCTATCAGAAGCACAACCTGCCCAATCAGAATCAGTGTATCCTACCAATCTCACTCCATCTCCTGCCTGTAGTCCAAACCATAATCCACTGTCCCCTGCAAGTACCGCAAAATGTGTTTTGCAGCCACCCAGTGAACCTTCCTAGGCTCACACATAAACTGACTCATCGTGTTGACTGCAAAACAGATATCTGGTCTAGTGTTGACCAAATACATCAAGGAACCAAACAGCTGCCTACAATGTGGGATCCACCAACTCGGAATCCGAAGCATGAAGCTTTTTCCAGTTGGTGATCATCGGTGTCGACATGGGTCTACAATCCTCCATGTGGAATCTGCTAAGGATGTCCACAATATACTTCCCCTGCCCCAGGAAGAAATGCCCCTCCTCGTGCCACACCTCCAAGCCCAAAAAGTAATGCATCAAGCCAATGTCCTTCATCTTAAACTCCGTCGCAAGATCTCTCTTGCAGTGCTCTATGAGTCTCTCTGCACCTGTAATGACCAAGTCATCCACATACAACACCAGAATGAGAGGCTCCTCACCTATCACAATAAAGTAAAGGTTCGGATATGCCTCACTCTTTGTGAAACCCATCCCCTGCAAATAAGTATCTATCCTGGAGTACCAAGCTCTGGGAGCTTGCTTCAGGCCATAAAGGGCCTTCTTCAGTCTGCATACATGGGAATCCTTCCCATGCACCTCAAAGCCCTGTGGCTGCTCAATGTACACCTCCTCCTGTATGAAGCCATTGAGAAATGCGGTCTTCACATCCATCTGGTGGATCTTCCAACCCATCTCTGCTGCTATCGATATAATGGAGCGAATCGAAGTATATCGAGTCACGAGAGTGAAGGTCTCCTCATAATCAACTCCCTCTACGTGGGAGAACCCTCTAGCCACAAACCTCGCTTTGAATTTCT
>APFE030672371.1:0-12425 GCA_000404065.3 Pinus taeda
CTCCCTCTATTCTTAACCTCTTGGTGAACCAATTTCTAATGCAAAGCTTCGACAGTCAATAGGTCATCCTTTCAATTCTTTCGACCTTTTTCATAATGTCCCAAGCCTCAAATATATAAAATGAGAGGCTAAACCTTGCCAACTCTTTCATGAGCTCCCTTTGGAAAAAAATTGGGATCTTTCCATGCTTTAATGCTCTTTCCATGTTCATTAGACTCCGTTAGGAATAGTAATATCCTCAAATAGGTTGAATCTGGATGTTTCCTGCTTTTTGGGTAAACATATGAGAAAATTGTAGGATATTATTCAGTCAACCCGCTCCTTTGACCTCCAAAAACTCACCAAACCTGACTAACGCTATCCCTAAGGAAATATAGAGAGTTACCCTAGGGACTAACGCACCTCGTTCATGGTTGAGGAGCATTATAACGCTCCTTGCTAGTTCCTGGGGAGCATTACCATGAAAAACACGATTGTGAACTTGGTCAATCTTTCAATCAAAATGCCTTTCTCCTCTGAGCTGATGAGGAGGTCATTTTCCTGTATAATAGATGCCCCCAAAAGTGTGAGATCAGAAGTGAAGATGATCACCGAAATATTTTAGAAATTCTATGTTGGAAAAAGAGAGAGAGGATCAGAGATTCGGGACTATGAGAAACATGATACAACCACATATGTAAAATCTAAAATCATGTCCTGAGTCGAGCATTCCCACGCACAGTAGCTATGTCAAAGTGATTTCTCAACAAAGAGATATGATGATCATGTCCACCATTAAGAACAATGTGGAACTTATGTCATAATAGGATCATCCTGACGAGTTGTCTCCAAAAAATAATGTGCGTAGCTTGGGAGAGGAAATAAGACTGAGTGGTGTAAGCCTCTACCGAAGGTCTTGATCAGTGCTTCATCTTAACAACATATTTCGACACATGTGAATAAAGGTGTTGAGGTATAACATGTATGAAATCATTTGATTACTAATCAATAATGAAAATTGTTAACAAATGCGAGGATGGCCATAGATAATGATGATGGTCTCCAAGATGTGTAGTACAATCTGGAGAGTGTGAATAATGATGTTGTTGTTGGACACTCATGGAATCATTCAATCAAGAGCCAATAATGAAAGCACTTGATCAAACATAAGGTAAATTTCCATTAATGTTTGCAATTTCCAAGGCACTGATATGTTTATGGATTTTCTTCCTAGATAGAGTGTTGAAGTTGATAGGAAGATATCTGTCGAATGGTAGGCAATAATGTGCCCTACATCAGTTGACAAAAAATGAGACAAGAATGATCTTTTTTTAAAGAAAAATTTTGAGCAATGTGTCAAATCGACAGAGGGCATGATGGAAGTATATGATTGATGGTTTGATATAGGAAACACAGGATAAAGGGATCCCTTGAATAATAGAAGGCAAGACACAAAGGTTTTAACCAGAAAACTCTAGACTCATGAACACCAAAGAGTGTTAGGATACAGGGATGCAAGAACAACAGAGTATATTGGATAAACTCATAGGATGGTAAGTTTCATTTTGAGAGGTCAACAAAAAGGAGGTTTTACTGAGGGAGTTCCATGTTCAAGGGAACTACTACTGCAAAAAAAACCTATCCAAAATACTGACATAAAGTAATTGTGTTGTCCAATTTTCCCCATCAGATTAAGTTTAGCAAGTCCAGATGGTAAAATCGGTGATCTTTTCATATTAAGAGAGTCTGAAATGATCGTAAAGAGAAACTCCAAGGGGGTCCCTTTGTCATAGTTATTAACCAGGTGTGCCAAAAGTTTAATAGTATTTCTGACATGGTTCCTTTTCCATAAGTTAGTCTAATGAGTCTGGATAAAGTGATAAACCTATTCTCAATAAATGCTTGCCTCATTTTCTTAAGAGTATGATGGGACGAAGTTAACTTGATATTCTTCATGAAATTTTAATGAGTCACAAGACGACAAACTAAATAGATCTTCATCAAATTTTAATGAGTCAAATGAAGAAGACTTGAGGTAAATTTCTCAATTTAATGAGTGAGGAAAAAGAGATAAATGAACTGCTCATGCCTTCTTTGTAGATTTAACGAGCCCAAACAAGGGAAAAACTCAGGGATTTTTCAATTAAGAGCAAGAAAGAGTTCCAAAAAAGAAAGTGCTCATATTGTTGTCGTAGGAGTTTTACGAGCCTGATGACAAAAACTCAGGGATTTTTCAATTCAAGAGCGAGAAAAGATCCCATAAAAGAAAGTGCTCATAGTGAATCAAACATGGTCATTTCTACAATTCAACACTGAAACCTCTTCATCAAAGCATGAGTAATATTGGAAGTATATTGAAATGGCGTATGATAAACAACATAGGAAATGAAAAATGTCTATTTCAATGACTAACTAAGGTGATTCATACCTCCACAGTGACTACAAGAAGGTTTTGGACCATTCATTTTCACTATTTGAGTGTTGTGAGAGTGTTCTGGAGTGAAAGAGGAGCAAATCTTCCCCAGGCAATTGCAAGAAATCCATGCGACCATTCAACATGTTGTTTGTTTTCGGTATATGGTCTAACATTTATCTTGCATTATTTTAGCTTTTTTAGCTGCATTAGGGGTGAAATTTTTTAGTTTGGAGAATCTCTAGTGTTACACAACATTTTCTCACTGTCCCTGTACTCCCCATTCCTAGATCCTGGAGGACCTATACAGTGAACACTACATGCTTTCCCTTCATGAAGAAACTCCCATTTTGTCCCTCTTCATCAACAGAACAATTCCCTCTTGCACCATTTCTTCAAAATCTCCTATTTTTCCCAATTTACAAGACAGACACTAATGAACCTTCTCCTCCTTACATTGATATGCAAGAATTAACATTATCCCTAGCACCGAATGGAGTGACTGAGCTTTGTTCCAGTTGCGCTGGTACTCTTATGGAAAGTTTTTAAATAAGGATCCAAAGTTTCCAGCTCTGGAATCTTCGTAATGAAATTCTGGTAAATGGTTTGGCCGGATGAGGTCGAGTATGTCAATTTGGGATCCTTTCCCCTGTAAGGATGGAACTACCTAAAGAGATACGACCTTATCCCATGAGAGGAGGATCTATTTCCCATCCATTCATGCTATATAAACTTCCCTTTTTCGCAAGCACAAGCTAGTGTTGTAGTGTTAATAAGTTTGGAGTAAACAACAAACTATTCATAGTTGTATCTCTCTATTTTTGTCAAGGAGAAGCATGAATTTGGTTTAGTGTGAAGCATAAAAGGAAGAGCCTTAAAAATGTCATTGTTGAGGCCATCATGGAATGCTAACGGAAGTGTGTGGGAACCTAGTTTTGTTAGAGGAGAATGTTAACGCCAAGACAATGGTTGTAATCTCTTCTTGATTCAATATATATGCAACGATCGATTGATTTCCTACATGACGTGTCATCTTACATGTTCAAGGATTAATGTTTCTTGACTTGTTAAGTAGGTTAAATTACAATTTGTCTATTATCACGGTTGTTGTTTGATGTTGTTTACTTGTTTCAAGTGTGCGAAGAAGGAAATTAGAGATAGCTGGAATGAGCAAGAAAGTTCATCACCAAATGGGATAAGCATATAATAGGTAGGCCCTGTTAATTGGTTATAACCTAAGGAAATATTCCATAGAATGTATTGGTTATGGCTATACCCATCATCGGGCTAGAGGAATTGTTTGTGTCTGCACTCATAATTTTACTTCACCACAAATTGGCAACCATATTGGGGAAACAATCCTTCTATTTGTTTGTTTGAGATTTCATGGTTTTGTGTGAACTTTTCTAGTTCCACTTTTTCTGTTTGGTTCTATCTATTTTCCTTTGCTTACTGGTCTGAGTTTGAAATTCATAGTAGCAAATTTGGTCCCAGCTCTAATTTTTTTTTTAGTTTTTTCTTAGCTTCCTCACTCAACACTCTTAATTCACTGACAGTCATGCCAATTAGCGCAATATGTTGAAAAAAAGTTGCGCCGAACTCCTTTTGGTTCTTGTTGTTAGTTAGCCAGTCACACCGATGCCTGTAAGTGAAGATTATGGCTTGTCCAAAATCTTGGCTAGTATGTTTTGCTCTCATGATTTCAAACCCATAAGCCTTTTAGACCATTTTCTCCCTGACTAGAAAGTTTCTTTTCATTTCATTTGTTTGCTTGTTTATTTGTCATACTTTCGCTTGATTTCTTGGTTCATTAGATGGTTAGTGGCACTAGGGCATCCAGATTGTCATCCATTCACCTGATTGTGAACTCAGTGAGTTGAGTTGTTGGTGCATTTACTCCTTGTATTTCATTTATGGTCCTTCTACGGCTTTGACCTCCATTCCACAAGTTTGAAAAGTTTTCTTTTTCTTGTCTAAACGTTCCTTTTCCGTCATGGATCACATTGCTTGTCTTGTTTTTGGTAAAGTCAGTGTTTCACTAGTCTGAAAGAGATTCTGTTTTTGTGTTTTCATTTGCTTAAAGACCTAATTGTCCCAAAAAACTTGTTCATTGAAGTGTTTTATGAAAAAAACAAAATTCGTCATTTCATGAAAAGTATGAAATTCTAGTTTTCTACATTAGTTTCTACGTTAGTTGGCATCATTAAATACTAGGATTACATTGGCATTTGAAAAGAAAAATAACTCATTTTTCTTTTGGAAAGACTGTTAGAAATATACTTGTTAGGAAATTAGGAATTGGAATGTATTTTTCATTAGTTTATTTTCTCAAAAAGTGAAGTAGTGAAAAATCATTTTGCTTTCAGTTTCTTAGTTGCTTGCATTTGATTATGGGTTTTCTACCCTCTCTAGTGTAGACAATTCATCGAATTGAAAGGGTCTTGTCTCATTTAGTTGCATTTAGGGTTTTTCGAGACACATCACTGAGGCATGAACACTCAGACATAACTCAAGATAAACTTTAAAAACGAACTCAATTAAACTAAGGCACATTTGAAATCTCATGATCACATCTAGAAGGTCTAGGCTAGAGACATGTTTTGACGTCTTTAAACCTAGCAGTTGTCACTAGCTTCGACATTAGACAACGTTAGTACAGATTTGTGCTCCCCCTACCATTGATTATATAATGGGGGACCCCTCTAGGATGAAATTCTTTATCCATAGGAAGCTGAGTCAACTGCCTTGCAAACGTGATACACTGAACACAACATTCTGGGAGATTTTGTGCCCGTACTTCTCGGTTCGTCGGGAGATATTCTACAGTTCACTGTTGCCTGGTAATCCTTTTTACCTAGACCATCCAGAGCAGTCATTTGATCGTTTTGACTCATTAAAATCAAAATATCATTCGAGTGTTTATCCTTTCAAGCTCGCTTCCAATCGAAAGTGATAGAGTCATCTTTGTTTCTTTCTCGAATCTTAAAACATGAAATAGCACCAGTGTATTTATGCGTCTTAATAAATTGATTGCCCACAATATGATAACATCCTGTTGGTCTTTTTGGACAAAATCGTGGGTTTCCATTAAACAAAATTTTAAAGCCTTGAATTTTATCTCTCTCTTTTCTTGTTAACTAAGATAAGGTCATCACGGTTGAAACATCTTGTTCACCTAGTTCCTCTTCCTCTCCTTCATTTGAAAGATTATCTGAGGAGCCATTTCCTGAATTACCAGAGTCATTCGAGGACCAAGGTGTTGAACTTGGAATTGTTCTGAGCATTCAACCTTTGTCATCACGTCCTCCACCTACTTCAAATACTGGGTCACCAGCTGATTTTGGCCCAGAGTCTCTGGACAATCTCATTCAAACTCCTAAGAGTTCGCTGACCACTGACAGTCAAATTGGACTGGTGATCTATCCTTCGAATCCTTTGTTTGACCCTATTGTGATATCACCTTAGCGTTAGTAAAATCTATAAAACTAGCTGGGTATTCCTTTGGAATTATCACCTCGTACTTCTTTGGTTGTTCGCCATCATTTTCTCTAAGATATGGAACCCCCAGGTGATGCTCCAGTCACCTCTCCAGATGAGTAAGAATTTTCTACTCCACAAACTGTCGAGGAGGAAGAATATCCATTTCATCCTGAAGGTTTCCCCTATATAGGGAGCATTCCCATCAATATGTATTAGGAATTCCTACTTAATTATGTATCCTTGGCAAAATTGGTTTCTGGTACACCTAGTGCATCGCCACTTTACCATAACCATTTTTGGGCATCCGGGGCCATGTCTACTATAGGTCCATTCATTGGGAACTCGACCTACAAACATGTTGTTACCTGAATCCCAGTGCAATCCTCCATTTTGAACCCTCTTTTATCATCTGTCCCAGTTACCATCTAGCTCAATCGGTGGTCTCTATCATGTCCTCAATACCTCCGATCAATGGCCAAGATGTGCCACCACCTAGGGGGGAGAATCTGAATGTTTCTATACTGTAAGGTGCCACCAATGTGAGTGGCTCATAGGTTCACATGCTTGGTGTGAACCAACCTTCTTTTGGATTATTCAAAACCCCGTTGGTCCTGCTGGGTCAAGAAATGTCCAGTACCAGCAAGTTCAAAATATCATTGGTCTTTTTGGGTCAAGCAATGTCTAGTATCAGCAGCTTTATGATGCTAAAGTCCAATACCAAACTCTTTACCTTCCATATGGTTCCCAAGGAATAGTTAATCCACCTTACACCCTTCAACCTTGGCAGTACGTTTAGCTTGGCTCATCCACTTTCCACGGTGGCTATGGCCCGATTTAGTTCAAAAATTTTCGAGGAACTATTCAAGTACCCTTGCAACAGTAAGGACAACCTCTACAACAATAAAGGAAACCTTTGTTACAGCAAGGGAAACCTTTGTTGCAGCCAGAGCTATCCACGCAATAGCAAGGGAAAACGACCTTGTAGCAAGGTCAACTGCAACAACTGAGGGGCAATCCTCGCAACCGTTGCAAAAAACTGTGGAGCAACAGATGCAGTATGCTCCATGTTGGTACCATTTCATTACCATATTTTTCTTCTAGAAACACCACCATTTGTCTATATGTTTCCTCCATAGACCCCTTATATCAATCGAAATTGATTAATTAATAGCATTATAGTTGTTAGTTTACATTAAAGTTAATTTATGATTTTTTATGTTAGAAATTAATAATTTTCAACAAAAAGATTACAAGAAGTTATAACAACCTGTAAATGGTTTATCATCTGACACGTGGCATGACAGGAAAGCCAAAGCAATGGATGGGAACAAGACCTGCAATGTACATGCATGGTGAAAAATCGATTCTACAGCAAATCAAAAGCTCATGGTTATGCAGTCAACGCTGGTCAAACCCCAGCCTTTTGGTTACAAAGGCAGTAAAAAGCCATGGTTTCCCAAACTGGTTTCGTTTTGTTTTTGGAAATCGTTTTAGATTAGAGATGGCCAAAAATCAATCCATTGTAAAAGCAGAAACATTTTCTTAATGAATGTACATTCGATTCAAATAAGGACAAGCAGATAAAGACTGTGTATTATTTTGCTTTCAAAAGCAGTTACGATTATTATCTCTGTGTATTGTTTGAGAACAGAACTCTTGTATGTGAATGCAACCTTCAGAACTTAATTACAGTGACCATGTTAATCTAATAGCGTTTATGCATTAATACTCTTGTTGCTTGAGTTTACTTCATTGTTCCATTGAAGCGTGGATGGGCCTTGCGTGGATTGGTATACTATTAATTTCATTTCCTTAGCAGTTTTTGAATTTGAATAGTGTGAATAGTGTTTAGTGTTATTTCCATGGCTATGATTTTGTCGATTTGATTAGAAATTCTCGCAAATGGTATTTATGGTGATAGCTTGAAGATTTTATCATTAGATCATTGAAACATATCTTGTTAGAGATTTGACCCATCGTTATATTTTAAAGCATCTCCATAGACTCTATTTTCATGCATTTAAAATACAGTGTGCTTTTGATTTTTCATGAATTCTTAAGTGTTAACTAGATAGAGTTTTTGTGCATAGCATCCTTGTAAGAGGATTAAAATCTCAGTCATAGCATCCTTGTAAGTGTTAACTAGACAGAGTTTACTTCATTGTTCCCAAACCAAAATTTACAATTTCCTACACATGATCAAATGTATGCTCAGAATTCATGGAATGTACCCATGCCATGGCTGCACCAAATTTACCCACAACAATAATGGAGACCATCTCAGCAATACTCCCAACAATATCAACCATAACCTCAACCATACCAACCATATTCACAACCATATCAACAATACCATCAGCCATATTCGCCATATCCTCAATCATATCAGCAATATCCTCAGTAGCAAGTTGTTTACCCACATCAACCCAAACCCACTGAACAAGCATTGCCTGCTCCTCCACCAATAAATCCACCACAATTAAAACTTCCATCTAACCCACAACCTCCTAGACCTACTCAAATCCCTGCTCAACCTGTACCAAATCCAAATAACAGAGCAGAGAGACAGACTTACAATGTAGATGAGGGACCCTCATATCCCACATTACCCTTGCAAAATATCAATTTGAGGTCTGGTAAGGTACTTCACAAAGAATCTCCAACAGTTGAAAAAAAAGGAAAAAACGAAGAAAATAAAAATGAAACTCCCATTCAAAGGAAACCAAATGATGACATCAAACACAAACAAATGCAATCGTTGCATCCAGCACCTTTTCCAGACCGATTGGTCCAAACAAAACTTCCAATGTCTATACCACAGTTTGATGTTTTAGATGAGCTAAAGAATGTTTATATAAGAATTCCGCTACTAGAAGCCATAAAAGACATTCCCATATATACTAAAGCCATCAAAGAACTGTGCCTTAAGAAGCCTACTAGGAAAAGAGTTTATCCACAAACCATTCATGTTATCAGACATTTAGCTGGCCTTATGACAAACACCACTTCAACGGAAAATTATGTTGATCCTTGTATTCCTAGAGTCACTACAATCATTAACAACATACATATTGAAAACACCTTAATTGATCTTGGGGCCGTAATAAATGTGATGACTCTTGAAACTATGAATACACTACAACTCACAAACTTGCAGCACACAACAATTGTTCTAGAACTTGCTGATAGGTCTAAAGTGATTCCTGAAGGGATTTTGGAGGACATAATTGTTTCACTAGACTCTTGGGAGTATCGAGTGGACTTTTTAGTTCTCCAGCCAAAATCCAATTTAGGAGGACACCCTATCATTCTTGGTAGACCATGGTTAGCAACTACTGATGCATTCATAAGATGTAGATCAGGTAATATGATCATTTCACGAGGTACTGAAAGAAAACAACTCACTCTTTACCCATCAGCACAATCACCAGCAGTAGTACACAATTTATGGCTTGATGATAAATACAATGATAAGGTAGAAGTTCAAAATGTTTTCAGCATCAACCAAATCTATGATTTTCAAGAACATAATAATGATGATTTGGTAGAATTGTTCCTCTCTCAACCTGATGTTTCCGAAGAACTGAGGAATGACCAATACCGTGCTGCAGATGAACTTTTGGCAAAAAAATTTCAAGAAACATGCACCAATCATTCTTTTCAAACAAAATTTCACAACATTTTTCCTATCCAATCTATCACCAACACACAGAGGAAGACCATAGAGATTAGTCCAGGAAAAAATTTGAATATTGGCACTCACCTAGACTCATCTCAAGAAGAGAAATTGATTCAATTATTGAGAAAATACCAGAAAGCATTTACTTGGGACGACACCAATATGTACAGAATTCACCCTCAAACATGCACTCACCATATTTATACCAATAGTAATACCAAACCAGTGAGGCAACCACAGAGACGAATGAATGCCATGCTTTAGGATATTGTTAGAGAGGAATTACAAAAACTGTTGAAAGTCAATTTTATCTATCCTATCTCTAACAGTCAATGGGTATCGCCATTGATAGTAGTGCCCAAGAAAAATGGTAAGTGGAGGATTTTTGTTGACTACAGGCAATTGAAAAAAGCAAACCTCAAATATTATTTCCCACTACCATTTATTGACCAAGTACTAGACACATTAGCTAGGAAATCATCGTTCTCTTTTCTTGACGGTTTCAGTGGCTACAACCAGATCAGGATAGCCTTAGAGGACCGGGACAAAACCACTTTTACTTTTCCTTGGGGCACCTATGCTTATAATGTTTTTCCATTTCGACTTTGCAATGCTCCAGCTACATTTCAGAGAGCTGTATTAGCTATTTTTGCTGATTTAGTTCATGATTGTGTTGAAGTTTATATGGATGATTTTTTAGTGTATGGTGATTCATTTCAGCATGCATTAACGAATCTTGAAAATTTTTTGAAGAGATGTAATGAAGGTAATATGTCCCTGAGCAACGAAAAGTGTTTTATGATGTTAAATGAAGGGATAGTATTAGGAGACTATATTTCTTCTCAAGGCATTAAAGTTGATCCATCAGAAAGCTAGATCATTGTCGATTTGCCAATTCCGAAGACTCAAAAAGAGGTAAGAATTTTTCTTGGGTATGCAAGCTATTACAGAAGGTTTATTGAACATTTTAGTAGAATAGCTTTATCTTTGTTTAAGCTTCTAGCCAAATATGTACCTTTTAACTAGAATGATAATTGTCAGCAAGCATTTGACACACTCAAAGAAAAGTTATCAAACACACCAGTCTTAAAAGGACCTAACTAGAACCTACCATTTCACATCTTTACAGATGCATCTAATACTGTAGTAGGTGCCTCATTAGGCCAAAAAGAGGATTCTTGTCATTATGCCATCTATTTCATTAGTAAAAATCTAACACCTACAGAATCAAACTACACAGTCACAGAAAAAGAAATGCTTGCAAAAATACATGATGTGAATAAATTCTGACATTATATAACTCGTTATGAGGTTTTTTTACATACTGACCATTCTGTCATTAAGAATTTGATGAATAAACTAGTAACTAGTGGCAAAGTTACCAGATGGTTGTTATGGTTACAGGAATTTAACATCACAGTGTTAGATAGACCAGGTAAGGAGAATCAGGTGGCAGATTTTCTTTCTAGACTGAAAAATCAAGGTGAGGTTATTCCGGTTGAAGATTCTTTTCTAA
This sequence comes from Pinus taeda, assembly GCA_000404065.3. Classification (NCBI taxonomy): domain Eukaryota; kingdom Viridiplantae; phylum Streptophyta; class Pinopsida; order Pinales; family Pinaceae; genus Pinus; species Pinus taeda. Next base: position 11,068 of record APFE030672371.1, read on the forward strand.
ATGAACATTTGTTTGCAATTTCAATAGTGAATCCTTGGTGTGTTGACTTGGCCAATTATTTGTCCACAGGAAGAACACCTCCACATTTTACTCCAAAGGAAAAGAAGAGGCTAATCAAACAAAGTGCTTGATACTCATGGGTTAATGGCGATTTATTTTACACTAGTTATGATATGATTATTAGACGATGTGTAAGAAATGATGAAATAATTGATATTTTAAAATCTTGCCATGATGAACCGTGTGGTGGGAATTTTGCAACTAAACAAACATCATTCAAGATTCTTAGTCTTGGATACTACTAGCCATCTATTTTTAATGATTCCAAGAAGTACGTGAAGAGTTGTGATAGTTGTCAAAGAATGGGTAGGACAATAGCTACAAATGAAATGCCACTGCAGCCTCAAATACACCTAGAGCCATTTGAAAAATGGGCTCTAGATTTCATAGGACCCATTAATCCAACTTCCAATGGTAAGAAGTACATCCTAGTATCTACTGATTACATGACAAAATGGGCTAAAGCCAAAGCACTAGTCCGGGAAACTGAACAAACAGTGGTAAACTTCCTTTTTGAAGAAATTTTTGTAAGGTATGGAGTACCAAGGGAGATAGTAACAGATCAAGGTACTCAGTTTACTTCAAATTTAGTTAAGGGCATCACAGAAAAATATCAAATCGAGCACAGAAGAAGTACACCTTACCATCCACAGGCCAATGGCCAGGTGGAATCCACAAATAAAACATTGGAAGGACTTATCACTAAGACCGTAGCAATGAACAGAAAGAATTGGGAAGAGAAGCTCAAAGATGCACTCTGGGCTTATAGAATCACGTGGAAGAATACTAAATGATTTACACCATATCAATTGGTGTATGGCAAAGAGGTAATGCTTCCTATTGAGTTTCAAATACATACTTTTAAGATGGCTGCAGATTTGGGAATTGATCTTAATGAAGCACAACAATAAATAATTCATCAGTTGAACCAGCTAGATGAAATGAGGCAGCAAGCAGAGGAGACAACACTCCTAATGCAAAAGCAAAGGAATAAGTGGCATGATGCACATATCAAAAAGAAATAGTTCAAAGAAGGAGACTGGGATTTACTAGTTGACTCTAAATTCAGAGATCGTAAAGCCAAATTTACCACACATTGGATGGGCCAATATGAAATAGTTCAAGTTTATGAGAATAGGTCAGTCAAGCTTATTACCATTGATGGAGAAGGTCACCCCTTTCTTGTCAATGGCCATAGACTGAAACTCTATCATAATCCCATCACCAAGGAGGATTTTCTTCAAACTATATCTTATCAAAGGGAGGTTGAGATATTGTAGCCTTCAGTTGTAGACTCT
>APFE030672372.1:4455-24119 GCA_000404065.3 Pinus taeda
GGATAAGGAGCTGCCAACCAAGGTCCGGACCGGGTGGGTATCCCCCTTGTTGTCGACCCGATTTTTGAGGCTTCAACAGAAGGGAAAGTGGTATGTTATGAGTTTAGGAAGTTAAATGAACATGAGGTGAATTATGTAACCCATGTTTTAGAGCTGGATGCCATCATTCATGCTTTGAAAATGTGGAGGCATTATCTTCTTGGCATGAGATTCACACTCATGACAAACAATAGCGGCTCAAGTATTTGTTTGGGAAACCAAGGTTAAATGCTATGAAATCAAGATGGTTGACTATGGTTATCGAATTTGATTTCGAAATAAATTACATAAAAGTTAAGGAGAACAAAGTTGTTGATGCCTTGAGGAGAAGGACTAAAGCGAATAACTTGGAAACTGTAAATTCCTACAAAATAGACCTAGTAGAAAGGGTCAAAAGTGCTGGACAGCGAGATGAAAAATACTAGCAGGTGAGAAAAAGGTTACTACAAGACAATGAGGATGAAGAATACCACCTGATTGAGGATGACCTAGTCATGTTTAAAAGCCAAATTTACATGCCAAACAATGATAAAATAAAAACACTAATCCTAAAGGAGTTCCATGTTAAGCCTTATTCAGGCCACCTAGGGTTTAAAATACCCTTACAACCATCAAAAGACACTATTACTGGCCGAATTTGAAGGAAGTGGTTGATTTTGTGGAAAAATACATAGAATTCCAGCAAGAAAAGGTTCAGAGCAAGCATCCGGCATGATTGTTGTAACCTATTACCATTTTGGAATGGAAATAGGAGGTACTTTCTATGGATTTCATAACTGGATTTCCTAGAACCACCAAGGAGCATGAAGTAATCATAGTGGTGCTTGATAAGATGAGAAAGGTAACTCATTTTGTGGTAGTCAAGTCCATTAACTATGCAAGTGACATAATACAAATCTTCATAAATGAGATCATGAGACTACATAGTATCCCTTAGAAAATTATGCTAGATAGAGATGCTTGGTTCACTTCCAAGTTTTGGAAGGATTTGTTTCCAGGATTGGGAAAAAAATTGGCATTTAGTACCAACACGAGGCCTTCACTCAATGAACCTATAACATATCATGTGTATTCATGGCATATTAAACAATACCCTTAATTTGACAACATATTGGAAAATACCTCTAAAAATCACATCATTTAGGCTCCCCTTACCGATACAAATCCAATACAAATTCCCAATTTAAAAACCCCTAATTTCACTAGATATTGTAGGTATCCATTTTTTCATTAACATTTTTTATACCCCTTTATATCTTTTCATTAACTTTGGCCTCCATTTTTATAGCTACCAATATAAAAAACCTCTACTCCCTATATATCCCCCAATATATTATGTTGTTTTTTTCTCAATAAATATCCCCCAATATTGACCCACGTGGTATGTCATTTCTCCCCCACTGAAGCCCCCATGAGTACCACAAACCATCCACAAATAGACGGGAAAGCAAAGAGGACTAAAAAATCCTTGAGGACATATTAAGGCTATATGTAATGAATAAGCCTAAGAAGTGGGAATAATATTTTCCACTTCTTGAATTCACATACGATAATGGATACCAATGATCCATAAAGATGAGCCCATTTGAGGCATTATATGGCAGGAATTGCAACACTCCTACTAGCTGGATTGATCTACTAAATATGGTCCTTGTTAGACCTAATATGCTCAAGGAAATGGAGCAAATAGTTCAGATCATAAAACAAAATATGATAGTTACATAAGACAGGCAAAATAGCTATGCATATCAACATAGGATGCACAACGAGTTCCAAGTTGAGAAATGTGTTTACCTAAGAATTAAACTCAAGAGGAGTTCCATAAAGATTGGGTCGTGTGCCAAGTTGGAACCACGATATTGTGGTCCTTTTGATATATTTGGAAGGATTGAACCAGTGGCTTATAGGTTGGATTTACCTCCATAATTTAGAGTTCATGATGTTTTCCATATTTCTTTTTCTTAAAAGATATGTGCAAGATTATGATCATGTGATTGATTGGTTTGTTCTATAGGTGGAACCAGAAAGAAATTTCTAGTTAGAGCCAATGTGCATTCTAGAATGGAGGAGTCTCATGCTCCAAAATCGAGCCATAGAGCAAGTCAAGGTGCAATGGAAGCACTTTGGTCTAGAGTAGGCCACGTGGGAAATGATTGATGCAATGAAATATGTTTATCCCTTCTTTTTTTCTAGTTAAAGCAAGTGTGTATATGATTGTAAATGTTGTATAGAGTTATGTATATATAGCTCCATAAAATAGTATGTGATTGTGTTTTATTTTTGGTGTTGCATATAGGCAGATGAACATTAAGGGAAATGTTCCCTCAAGGGGAAGAGGTTTGTGACAATCCCACCCATGGTTCTCTCATAAAATGCATTGTAAATATTTTTACAAATATGTGAAAATTAAAAAAAGGGGGTATGAGTTAAAGGGACATAGATTCTAGAGATGAGGAGGAGGCTTGCTTACTTGGGATGTTGAGGTTTTCTTGTGTAGAAAAAATGAAATGTTTGGGACAAATATGAAACAATGGTTGGTGCATGAATTTAATGAAATGGTTCTTGAAATTAAATGGGCTGCAATAGAAGGTACAAATTCCATGTTGCTTGGAAAATAGTAACAAGGAAAGAGGACAAGAGATCTAGCAGAGACTACACCATGCAGGGAAGCAATGACAAAGTAGTAAATGCAAGCTAGGAAAAGAAGCCAAGGATGGTATTCGAATGGATGTAGGGGGTAGGAGAGAAGACACACAAAGAGGAGAGAAACCAAATACAAAGTAATTTGATTTAAATGGATGGAGAAACACAATAGAGAAGAGAAGGTGGGTGGTCCTTAGCTTCCCTGGAGTTTTTGGGTTGAGTTGCTAGTCTTTGGAGCCTTGTAACAACTTAGGGCCCCTAGAGGCTATGGGCTAAGGTAGAACCTATGGAGCCTTGTAACACCTTAGGTCCTTGGAGGCTGTGGGTTGAGACAAAGTCTTTGGAGCCTTTTAATAGCTTAGGTCCCTAGAGGCTATGGGTTGGGTTGAAATCTCCGAAGTCCTATAATCATTAGGGTCCCCTAGAGGATGTGGTTTTAGATAATAGACTCTGGAGCCCTTGACAACTTGGGAAGAGGTCACTCCTAAAGAAGCATCAAAGGAAGACTTGATTGAAGATATCTGGTTATTGTATTATCATTACAGTTGACTCTAGAATCCATGGAAGGGAGTGAATCACTATGTATGCATCGGTGGGTGAGGTAGAGAGCCTCTAGAATTCCTGTGATGAAGAAGATGTTAGTTGTTAGCTAATGGGATTGAGGAAGAGGTCCTATGGAATTCCCTATTTCAGTTGGCAGCTGGTGTTCCATCCCCTTAAGAAAACACCCCCCCAAGACTCTAAAATCTAGCTCGGAGGTGACATCTGCAAGTAAGTGTGGCTAATTTTATCTATGGTTGGGTGGAGAGTCCTTGTTCCTAACTCAATTGCCTTGCAAATTTAAAGATAAGTAGACCATGCACTTGTTATAAATATTAACGAATTTATATTGCATTATGGTCGAACTGGCATTGTACCTATAGATAAAAGGAATACTATCAATGTATGGACATGTGATTGTACCCATGTGGGGAAGATGGCACTAATGGATATGTTAAATATACCTTTTCATGTGTGCTTCTTCTCTGAAAACGAATGATGTTGTTAAACAAACTAAGTCGGTATGTGCTTTTGAACTAGAAATGAAGTATTGTGTGATATGCATGTTGATGTTAATTATATATACATACATACATACATACATATATATATATATATATATATATATATAATATATATATATATATATATATATATATATATATATATATAATATATATAATATATATATATATATATATATATATATATATATATATATATATAATATATATATATATATATGCCTGCCACATGCAATGAAATCCATAAGGATCTGGAATGACACATGGAAACCTTGGGCATATAGACCACCTTTTATTAATATGAAGAAATTACAAGGAGATTGTCTACTTGGCAAGGTCCATGCTTGCATGCATGTAATTAACTATCTAGCTACAAGCCTGTGATTTTTACATAGGAGGTATTTATCAAATGCTAGAAGAATAACCTTATCTTTTAAGTACACGGATAGTCGAATCCCTTGCGTCTAGGATTAGTCAGCCTTGCATGATGATAAATCTAAATTCCTTCTTCTAGCTTCTTAGTGTCATCAGTAGGGTACCAGACAGTTTTGCATAGTGCCATAAAGTTGCTTGTTGTCTTGCGTTGAAGTTAGAGACCCTTGGCATGTGGTAGAAGAGGTGAAGCCCTTCAAGGATTCACTACAGGCTGATGACAGATAAAGGTTGTAGGAGCACCTATGTTGGCATGCCGGGGAGTTCCCTCATTTGGTACAGGGAATATAAAATGTCTAGGAACTCGCTGAAGCAACCTTCACCCAATATTAGGAGGGGTAGCAACATTGGGTGTGTTAGCAAGCCACTTTTGCCATCACCACCGCCAAGAAATGATGCCATTTGTAATAGTTACTAAACCCATGTAGTAAAGATTTAGCTAGATCAAATAGTGAGGAGCGATTAGTGAAGAGTTGGGACAAGCTTTAATGATGTCAGTCAAAATCCAAATTAGACTCTTAACTTAGAGGTTAACAAGGTTTCCCTAGTTAGGCCATGGGAAAAGATCGAAGCCTCGCAGGAGGTTAAGACTTAACCTTATAACATAATTTGGGCTAACCTTATCCTTGCACCAATAAAAAATCTAGTTGTGGTAGTCTCAGATTGACGTGCTTGATTTGTCCCTAATAGGATTGGTTGCGAGTGTACAAACGTGGCCGAGAGGTGGAACTCAGAAGGTTCACCTCAAAAAATTGTGTTGAGCACCAGAGGGATGAGGTGTTGAGATGATGCAGTAAGATGGAATGTGCCCAATGGTTATGCCATTGGCTGGAGGGGTGGCCCACTATCCACATAAGCTTGGAAGCTTAGGCTGAAGATATTAAAGGAAGGTGCAACGGAAGCACCAGGATGAAGTCACCTGATGTCACCTCGAAAGTCCCACCCTGGAGGAACATTTGGGCAGAAGAATTGAATGCACTGAGAAAATCCTTGTGGGATGGCATAAGGTGGGTATGCGATAGGTCCCACACTGTTGTAGTGGTGCCATTGGCTAGAAACTGGCCCACATGACTAGTTAGCCCAATGAGTTCATCCCAAAAGTTAAAACGAGGAGTCAATTGTAAGGATTGGGACACCAAAGAGTGAGGTGATATGTCCCTAAGGGACCCACCAGATAGATTAAATGGCACGCATGGAGATGAAGACATGAGCGTTGGGTGAGAGCACTGGGATGATGTGGTACCGTAGCCATGTGGGTCCATTGGAGAAATGATCGGTTGACGTGATCCAACCACATTGCTGAGGGTGCACCCGATTAATGGAGAGGAGGTCCCACCTACTAGGTCATCCCAAAGGTTGAACCCAGACAATTCGAAAGGAGTAGTGGGAAAACACACTAGGATAATATGGCCAGGTTGATGTGAGTAGGTAGTAGTGTCAGTCGACACGTGAGCTTCGGGCCAATGGGGGGTGGTAGAGGTGCCCATTGTCCACGAAAGCCAAGTATAGAGAACCCAATGGTAACTAAGGTGCGCACTTTGGGAATTACCAAGAGAAGTTAAGTGGGGTGGCATGACCGGTGGCACCCACTTGGGAGGCATATGGGTGCCATGACTAATGGCACCAGGTTGGTGCAAAGTGTGGAGGCTGCTGCATTTTACAGGGGCCAATAAAATGTATATATCTATAATTATACATAAACTTTCACGGAGTGGAAACTCCAATTGCGAGGATCTTATGATGAGTTAGAAAGCCTAAGTGGAATGCGGATAGGAAATAATAATAATAATAATAATAATAATAATAATTATTATTACCTGATTCTTCTAATAATAATTGAAGGGTTGGGTATGTTGCAATTCTAAATTTTGATTTATCATGAGCTAATAGGGGGTCAATCTCTTGAAATGACAACCTTGTTTCAAGTGCAATAGATATGTTATTAAAATAAACCAATACGAGTTTGCTTTCAATTATTTATATCTATTTATTTCTTGATTTTTATAATTGAATTTATTTGTTGATTTTTATAATTAAAACATTTTATAAAAAAATTCAAAATATTATATTTAATTTAAATACTTAAATAATTTTATTATTAAATATATATTATATTTAAAGTATCAACATTTCAATTCCATACATTTCCTTATAAACTTAATACCTTTTAAAACAACATAATATGGAAATAAAAATAAAAATATTATTTTTATATAAAAAAAATTAAAAAATTCACAATAATTAATAAATTCTATCAACACATATATCACAGGACATAAACCACTATATTAACACGGAATTCCTAACATATACTATTTAAAATACACTATTTAGAATAATGTAAGCCATATATGCACACAATATATTCGTGTATCATTGATAAGTTAAAAAAAATTCTAATTTATAAATAAGGAAAATATAACTAACACAATAGTTAATTTTTTCATACAGAAAAATAATAATATATTAATTATTAAGTTAACTTTTTACAAAAATATAATACAAAATATATTAACAATTTTTCTTATATAATTATTCTATGATTTTTCCCAAAAATATATTAAAAAAGTGTTACAATAAAACATAAAACGAAAGACATATAACACATTTTTTAACGTATAGCATATCTTCTCTTCTGATCAATAAGTTAAATATGTATTTTCCTCTGATCTATACATTAAATATGTATAGAAATGTTAAAAACAATATTAAAAACAAATTAATTAATTATCATTTCCATATAAACATTCATACTCACAATCAATTAAAATTAATACTTTATACATGAAATTTTACTACACCGTACATATATAGTTATCTATATATAAAAAGACATATAATTCACCCTTATCTTCTTTACATGATACATATAAGACACAATGAATTACACCATCACTTTACACAAATACCATCATATGACCTCATCATATTATATATAGACAATTAAAAACTAGCTCAATTATATTATATTAATAAATGTGATTGATATACCTAGATAAACATTATTTTCCATTTTTTATAAACAACATTTACTTATATAATTATCCTAAAATTATTATTATAAAACCTAACACAACTACATAAAACCTAATATTATTAATCCTAAAGTAATAAAACCTAATATAAACCAACCTAAATAATAAAATCTAAAACCTAATTATTAAAAATAATAAACAAATAAAACTTAAAATAATAAACATAAGTAATAAAAGCTAAAATAACCTCATGAAACCCCATGAATCAAAATAAAACCCTAAAATAATAAACTAATAAAACATAAATAAACCAATAAACCCTGATGAAACAGAATAAAAACCTAAAGTAAATGAATGAAATTAAAACCTCGTCAAACAAAATAAAAATGCACATTATTACGGTCTCAACAACAACCATTTGAAATGATTAATACGGATGGAATTGACTTATTTCAATGGGTTGAAACTGAAAATCTGTTTATGATCTTTTTATATATTATATGTATTTATAATATTATAACATTATGTATTAGATGAAAAATATTTTCAAGCTATTGAATTTTAACTATTTATAATGTGGTTCACATGGGGTAGTTCAAGGGGCAAGGGCCGTGGAAATGAAGTCTCACCGAACAGGAAGTCTTGGGTTCAAATCTTGGGCTACCCTTCCCCGTAGAGGGATACATAATGGACATGTAAATCGGAGAGTCCCGCCCCAGCTTACAAAAAAAAACTATTTATAATGTGAAATATTTTAAAATTTCTGAGACTTATTAAATTTTAACTATTTATAATTTGACTTATTTTTAAAAAATAAAATGTCTACAACTTATTAAATTTTAACTATTTATAATTTAACATATTTAAAAAAATATTTTTTTTACAATCTATTTCAATATAAATTGATTAAATCTAAATTAAAACCAGTTAAATCTGATGATATAATTATTTTTAATATCAAAACTCGATACATTAAAACCAGTTAAATCTGATGATATAGTCACTTTTAATATCAAAACTAGTTAATTCTCATGATATAGTCCGTTTTAATATCAATTCTGCTGGTTCTAATAAAAACTTGAAAATTTTACCGCAAAGTCAGATCTGATGGTTTGAAAGAGGTTTTAACCATTTTTAACATGTTGACCCATGACATAAATTCTCCTTATCAAATTTCCTCCGTGATGCTAAGTGCTCACACTGCAACCGAAAAACACGATGACTTACACAATGATGCTCTCAGGCTATTTCCTAACACCATCGCCGAAAATGCATCCTAACCAGAAGACACAGGTAACCCTAAGTCTCTCTGAATAGCATCATCCCACGTACTCATTGTTACGACACAATGAATCACACCGTCCTATACACTTCAATTGCATGATGCAAATCTACTGAATAGTCAACTCATATGAAGAAACTTTCGAGAGTTATGAGGCACTTTATGGATAAAAATCGCCTCTGATAACGGGTCGGCCGGAGACTTTAACCCTTCAGAATGTGCACGGAGTTAGACAATTGAGTGGATTCCCACTTGCTCCGAATAATTTGATAAAAGATATAGGATAAACCTGTGCGGAGCAGGTGAACAAATTTCACGTGAATAGCGGCTCTCCAGTCATGTGAGGCAGACCAGTAATATATATAATGTGCAGTCTTTAGGAGCGATTTGGATGGTGGGCAAGTTCCATCATATATATATATATATATTATTATTATTATTTAATTAATGGTTTGGCCGGAGAAGTTTATTTTATAGTTTATTATGATAGGTAAGGTTTTAAAAAAAAATGATTTTAACTGGGTTGCATAGGCACATTAGTAATATATATAATGTGCAGTTTTTAGGCACGATTTGGATGGTGCCCAAGGTCTATGATAATTTTTTTTGTGTGGTTGGTAGTTGTGGAATGCTAGATTCGTATTTAAAATGGATCTATTCTGGTTTTACCAACATAGAAATTTTATTAATCCCTTGAGTCATTGAGCAGAGAGGCTCATTCTATAGCCTATTATGATGCCATCAAAGTTGAAATTAAATTTATGTCATCCAAAATAAAAATTTTAAAAAATATAAAAATAAAAAAAATTGGGAGGATATCTCTACCCTCGGAAATGTTTGGATCACACTAAACAATAATGAAGATGAGATGGGATGGGATGGGTAGGAACACTTAAGAAAGGAATTCCGGTAGTGGAAGACATATATTTGAATATGCCAAGTGAAAAGGGACATAGAATTCCACTTATTTTTCAGGTCATATGGAAATGGAACATCCCCAATAAAATACAATGCTTAGCTAGTTAGCCATTCATAATAGGATATTGACATGGCAGAATATTGGAAGGAGAGGGTTTCAGGACCGGTAATTTGCATTATGTGTAGGGAGGTCGAGGAGGACAATAATCATCTCTTCATACCATGTTTGTACACAAGCAATTTGGGGTGTTGGGATTTTTTAAAATTGCATCAAAGGGAGTTGTTCATGTATCAAAATTTGGATGAGGGCGCTACCTTTATATATCATATGGACTATTTGGAGAAGGCCTAAAGCCATCATCTTTGATCAGAAAGGATTGGAGGTGCAGGAGGACATTAATAAGATAGTAGCCTATTTCAACGAAATTGGGCTGATATAGGGAAGCAAAGGTGGTAAGAATTTCAAGATTAGAGAAATATGGCATTCATATCCAATGGGGTTCTTTGATGGTGCATGTGTTAACACATGTGGATGTGGGGCAGTGATTCTCATCAACGCTGATACACTCTCATTTTTGGTGGGAGGGAGGAAAATGAACCAATAGTAGGGTAGAAATCATTGCATTATGGGGAGAATTGATCGCGACAAAATGGTTAGGGATTAAGAAGATACAAATATATGGAGATGCCAAGGGCATAATAGAATGGGTGAAGGGACACAATGATTTCAATCCACCAATTTTAATCAATTGGATGAATCGTATCATACTTTTGGAAAGGAGCTTTCAACAGGTAAAATTCGATCATATCTATAGAGAACAAAATAGGACTGTTGATTTACTTATCAAGAGAGGTATAACAAGGGAAACATGAAAATTTTATTTTGACCATATCTACAGAGAACAAAACTGGACTATTGATTTAATTTCAAAGAGAGGTATAACAAGGGAAATAGGTAAATTTTATTTTACTTCTTTGTTGAGAGAGGCATGGATAATGTAGGTACTATCAATTATTCATAATGACAGAGAGGAACTTTTTGTTTGTTTTGTTGTGTGTAGGAAAAGAACAAGAATTTTGTTTGTTTTGTTGTGCATAAGAAAGGGATAGGAATTGTAATGATTTCTGGGCAACAGAAATAGGATATCAAAGTTGTTTGTTTGCGAATAGCACAATTTTGAACATTCTATTTTGTGTAGCAAAAAGTTTATGCTGATATTAAGACATTTTTAGAGGCAATGCTATAAGTAGGTGAAACATTCTGATATTTTTGTTATCATATTGAAATTGTAATAGTCTGTATCTACTACATTTAATACTAAAGAGTAAAGTTTTTTTTTCTAAAATTTGCGCATAACAAATTGGATACAATCTCTAAAACTAGAAAACTAGACCAGAGGGGTGGAGTTAATACTTTGGCCCTTGTGGAGTCGAGAATTGTGCCATATCAATGATGGTGTTTTTGCAAAGCCATGATTTTGGGCCATTTCATTCATCGAACAGTTATGATTTTGGGCCGCGTTTTCTTGGTACAATCCTGTCACCCACATGGTGGCAACTCCTGGATGGCCAATTTTGTTGACTACATATCAAGACTAATTCCTATTTCTGTTTATTTTATTCCTTCCTAGGAACTCGTAATTTGTTATATAAAGGGGCGAAGTGTTCATACAGATTAGTGCACCCAGGTCCGTGCACCCGACCGGAGTTCAACTCATATTTGGTCATTCCATTTGCAGTCGACTGGCACACGAGATTCCTTCTGCTGTTATACATTGTAGGAATTAGCACAACAACATTTCATCTCTGATCTTGTTCGCAGAATAGATTCCTTCTGCTGTTATAGATTGTAGGAATTAGCCCAGCAGCATTTCATCTATGATCTTGTTCACAGAATAGACTGAGTAGAGATCCCGTATTATTAATGAGTTATATGTATATGATCATAGTTTGATAACGTACGTCCTACAGTTTGTGGACTAATTAGAGCGTTGAACGGTTGAACCCTCTCTATAACCAAAATGTCTGGCTATTGAATTGCACTCGCATTGTTTGTTCTGCTTTGGATTTTTTGTAATGGATCCGAGGCGGGCAAGAGCTTTGGAATTTTCAAAAAATTGACGGGCACTGAATGGCCGGTGGTGGTAGCTGGGACTAAATCAAAAGGAAAGGTTGGACTTAAGGGTGGAAGAAAAGGATGATGTTACATTTGCGATAAAGTAGGTCACTATGCGAGGGAGTGCCCTGATAGAAAGAACTCACACTGGGACGATAATCAAAATCCCTCTCATGGCAATCAAAGGAATGACAAATCTAATAGCGGAAGTAAAAGGAGTGCTGGAAATCAAGGAAGAGGACAACCATTCAAGAAGGCTAGAAATTCCAGGTATGAATCCAACATTGTTGAAAATAAGCAGGAGAAATATTATCTACCAGCTGCTCTATCTACCTCTGCTCCTTCAGACTCAATGGGAATTTGGCTCATTGATAGTGGTGCCTCAAGGCACTTCACTGGTTACAAAGAAGTTCTCCATAATCTGATAGAGAAAGAAACTAACCTGGAAATTATCTTTGGAGATAATATGAAATATCCCGTGAAAGATGTAGGCAATGTCTCTCTTAAATTGAATCAAGGTAATACGATCCAATTACAAGATGTATTATATATACCTAACCTCAAAAAGAACTTGGTGTCCATCTCGGCAATGGAAGACAAAGGCTACAAGGTGACCTTCAACAATGGCAAGGTACGTATATGGAAAAATAATGTTAAAGATGCCTTCATTCTTGGGTTTCGAATTGATTCATTATATCAGGTCAGAGGAAGTCCGTTAGGTGGAACTGAATATGAATCTAATGAGTTTCATGACTTATGTAAAGAGGATGGCATCAAGAGGGAGACTACTACACCATATACTCCTGAATAGAATGGTGTGGCGGAAAGGAAGAACTGTACGATTGTGGAAGATGTCCATGCCATGCTCCATGATCAAAGACTTCCGAAGTTTCTATGGGTTGAAGCTACAAGCACCATTATATATGTACAAAACTGATGCCCTCATCAAGCATTGGGTTCCAAGACTCCTAAAGAAATATTCACTAGTAAGAAACCTGACATATCTCATTTTAGAATTTTTGGAAGCCCTGTATATTTTCATGTCCCGAAATAAAAAAGGAATAAATTGGGTGCATATGGAAAGAAAGGAATCTTCGTGGGCTATGGTGAAAATACTAACGGCTATAGAATTCATGTAGTCGATCAAAGGGAAGTTGTGATTAGTCATGATGTCACCTTTGATGAAGATATGGCTCTCAGCAAGGTGAACAATCTTCCTACAGTGAGGAGTTCTCAAGAAGCTGACACCAGGGAACCGAAAGAAAAAGAGTATGACGAGATATTTACACCTGTTTCTAGATATACCACCATCTGCTCGATCATAGCCCTTGCAGCTTCACAAGGATGGAAACTACATCAGATGGATGTTAAGACTGCATTCTTGCATGGTTCGAACAAAGAAGGGGTCTACGTGGAGCAATGCAAAGGATTTGAGATTTATGATTGAAAATCTCATGTATGCAGGTTGAAGAAGGCTCTCTATGGGGTAAAGAGAGCACCCCGAGCATGGTATGAGAGGATTGATAGCTACTTGGTGAAGCTGGGATTCACTAGGAGTGACGTTGATCCTAACCTTTACTTTAAGGTTGAAGATGACCAACCTCTCATACTGGTGTTGTATGTGGATGAACTCTTTCTAACAGGTGCAGACCCTCTCATTCACAAATGTAAGAGGGACTTGGCTTCTGAATTTGAAATAAAGGACCTCGGACTGATGCACTATTTCCTAGGATTCAAAGTTTGGTAGAAGCCAAGGGAAATTGTCATATCTCAAGGAAAATATGTGGTGAAGATATTGGAAAGATTCGGTATGGTGGACAACAAACCTGTAACTAGCCCAATGGAGCTTGACTTCAGGAAGTTAAGCGGTAGTGCTGCTGAACTTGTCTTATGAAATGCCACCGAGTATCATCAACTCGTCGGAGCATTAATGTTCTTATTCAACTCCCGTCCAAACATGTGCTTTGCAATCAACACATTGAGTCAAAATATGGTTGAACCTCACCACATACATTGGATTGGTGCCAAGAATCTGTTAAGATATCTACGTGGCACAATTACCTATGGGTTAAGATACACTGCCGGAGATGTGAGACTACTTGGATACACTGATGCTGATTGGATAGGAAATATGGTGGACTGTAAGAGCACTTCTGGGTGTTGTTTCTCCTTGGGATTTGCTTTGATATCCTGGATGAGCAAGAAGCAGAATTCGGTGGCTTTAAGCACTGCCAAGGCAAAATATATTGCTGCTAGCATGGCCTCCTGTGAGGCAGTTTGGTTGTGGAAGCTCTTCAGTGAGCTGTTTGGATTTACACTGGATACCACCGTGATCCTATGTGACAACCAGAGTGGGATTCGTTTGTTAGAGAATCCCATATTTCATGATCGCTCCAAGCATATCGATATCAGGTACCATTATATTCGAGATATGGTGCAGCGGGGAGCTATAAGGCTCCAACATATTGGTATAGATGAACAGGTCACTGACATTTTGACAAAGCCCCTAGGAAAGGTCAAATTCTTAACTTTCCAAGAACGACTTGGTGTCGTTCAAAAACATTCTGATGAGGGTCCTGTATGATGTATGGAGCTCTTTTAGCTCCAAAGGTGTGCAGGGTACTTCATGGAGTGACATATGACCACAGGGTAAAAGAATCAAAACTTTCCCTTTAAAAACCCTGTGGCGATTATGTAGCAGGATGATTAGTTCTCCTATGAGATCTATATGATGTGTTCTCCATGATGATTAGTTCTCCTGTGAGGTCTGGATGTGTTCTCCATGATGATTATGTAGCAGGATGATTAGTTCTCCTGTGAGGTCTGGATGATGTGTTCTCCATGATGATTGTGTAGCAGGATGATTAGTTCTCCTGTGAGGTCTGGATGATATGTTCTCCATGACGATTGTGTAGCAGGATGATTAGTTCTCCTGTGAGGCCTAGATGATGTGCTCTCCATGGCGATTGTGGACAGGATGATTCTCTCTCCTGTGGACAGGATGATTCTCTCTCTTGTGGACAAGATGATTCACTCTCTTGTGGGACAGGATGATTCACTCTCCTGTGGACATGATTGATTAGTTCTCCTATCGAGGCATCCTACCCATGTAGTTTGGGAGTCATGGGAAGTACCTGTCATTTGATCAACGAGCAAGGAAATGAGGATAGGGACCATAGTAGTACCGATGGACGCATCATTGTATCTACCGTACTCCCTATGCTAGGATGACGTTCATCGACTTGGGATCAATGATACTAGTCTGGGACCAGTGGTGGGAGTTGTACCCACTATGACGCTCACTTTGGGTTGGTAAAGACTGGTCTGGGACCAGTGGTAGATAATCTAAGACTGAATTTGAGTTAGTGGAGGATGATACTGGTCTAGGACCAGTGGTAGGAGTTGTACCAACTATGATGCTGACTTCGGGTCGGTTGAGACTAGTTTGGGACTAGTGGTACATACTCTGAGATTGACTTTGAGTCAGTGGAGGATGATACTAGTCTGGGACTAGTTGTAGGAGTTGTACCCACTATGACACTGACTTCGGGTTAGTTAAGACTGGTCTGGGACCAGTGGTACACACTCTGAGATAGACTTTGAGTCAATATGATACATCCTCGATCATTTCTTCTTCTTCATAATTCGAATAAAGAAGAGCAGAGTAGAACATAGTAGAGCAGAGCAGATCAGAACAGGGAAAAATAGATTAGAACAAGGCAAAACAGAACAAAGTAGAGTAGAGCAGATCAGAACAGGGCAGAGCAGAAAAGAGCAGAGCAGGCAGGATAGAGCAGAGTAGAGTAGGGGTCAAGCTATATAGGGCAGTGCATTTGATGGATGAATAGTAGCGACCGACAAACAAATTGTGATGGAGCTCTCCTTAGTTGAGAGGGAGTGTTAAAATTGGAAACTAGGGCCAAACTCCATGTGGGTCATCTTATTCATGGCTGATAATATTTTTATTAGATTCCTATCATTGAAAGGTGTAGGATTGATTTAAATATCATTTGATTCTGATAAGTATTTATGGAGATATGAATTTATTTTGATTATGGAATAATTATCAAGCCAACCAGCAATTCATGTAGGCTCAAAAGCCCAACAGTCGCATCTATTCAAACATCAACATTTGTGTGTAAATACAGGAGGTCTTTTCCTCATTTTGACACTCACTCATCACATCTCTCTCTCTCTCTCTCCTGCGCAGAAAAGAGGCTCTTCTCCTACTGTGCAGAAAGAGACTCTTCTCTCACATGTGTGCAAAGAAGGTGTAGAATTTAGGGCTGCAACTGCAGATCAGAATTTTGACCAGTGTTGACCAGAAGACTCCCTCCTCAGAACTACATTGTAGGTGAATTTGGATCTCCTCTGAAGGCCGCATTTTTTGGTGGTGGAATCAAGCCGATTCGACGGTCAGTTTGCAAGATATTGTCTACCCTAGTTTGGCTGATCTAGGGTTTATTACCACTGATGTAAATCAGATTTATGTACTATTTCTCTCTGCTGAATTATTGAAGATAAAATAAGATTTGATCAAAGGGTTTCCCCATATTGGGGTTTGTCCCTGGCTAGCTGCCACATCTTGTGTCTCTTGTCTTGATTTGTTTTTATTGATCGTTTAATGTTCTATCTACACTTTACTTTATGTACATTTGATTGCTAATCCATGGATAGTAATAAGAAATATAAGTAAACTGCTATAAGCATAGAACATACCATAACTTAACAAGTTGGTATACAATTGATGGAGCAACATTCACAGTCGGAGTTATAGTATAAAAGGAGTCGTGGAGAATTGATGCTCCTTCTTGGTGGCATTGGGATCCAGGAGGATTTGTTGATGATAGGTTACATCAGATATTGGTTTGGGATCTAGGCGTCAAGGAGTTCGTTGATGGTGGGTTGACACAGGAGCAAAGCATCATCCACTGGTTCATATGAGATCCTGGCATTGGGTCTCAGTTGCATCAAGCCACTAGATTGGTCCACAGATTTGGATTGCTTAAGGGCAAGAAATCTTGGGGTGGGAGGATTGTCATGTCCCCATTTTTATTCTTCTTCATAGTACAGCCAAGGTGTATTTCCAAGGCAGGAGATGGCCAAGTCAGTGGAGCAGGTTTATGTCATCAAGGGTCTCGATGGGGTTTTGAGGATTTTTAATGGGATTTGATGGCATTCGCTTGGCATATTCCATCATTCGCATAGTTGGCCTTTCGTTCCATTGCATTCTGACAACTTTCAGAAATCAACATTATTATTAGGCATAACTTAATTAATTATGCTCGAGGTGGCATTCTAGGGAGATTAATTGATGGAACACCTTAGTGTAATAGCTCATTGGAACCAAAATGAGAAGATCTACAAGATGGGATGCTGAGAAGAGACTTCCAGTGTCTAAGGAGAGTATGGTGGGCGATTTTCCATTTTCCTTAGTTAAAAATGGCTTTAATTAGTCATTTAATTAAGGAAAAATAATTAAATGGAGAAAAAGGGCCAAAAGTGACTTAAGTGAAATAAAATAAAATTCAAGGTCACTTAAGATAAAGTCAATGGAGGAGCTTCTAGAATAATAATTAAATAATAAAACAAGATGCTTCTAGAGGCTTGGAGATTTGTCCATCGGATCTATAAAAGGGGATGAGGAGGTCATTTGGAGACATCTTGGATCTTGATTTTGATATTGTTTATTGTATGAGAGGTTGAGAACCCGATTCTCTGCTCCATTGGTAGCCCTAGGATGAAAACCCTCTGGTGATTTAGAGAGATCAGGTGAGAACCCATCTCCCCTTGGTGGATTCATTCAAAATCCACAGGTGTAGTGATTGATTTCCTGTGTCAGTTTGGAGGTCGACATTGACATTATTATATATCTTGGTTGGCCATCCCCAGCTATTGTATTGCCATCTATTTCTATATAATAAAACTAGATTTTGTTGTTGCATTTGCCATGGTTCTGCATGTTGTGATATTTTAATGAGATTTTATGTGCCATTTATGGGTTTATTGTTTCTATCGAATTTCCATTGTTTGGGTTTTTACATGGCAATCTTCTGTTTATGAATGAAAAATTTATATTAAAGGGTTTGTTCCAAATTTTCTTCATTTGGGACATAACAGAACTAGTGGCGTAGGATCATAGTGCTGAACATTGGATGTGAACTTTGATTTTAGCAATGGATTATTGACTTCTTGGGAAGGAGGTGAATCATGGTACTACTTTGATGGTGGAGGTGTGAGCCTCTAGATTTCCTTGTTATTGATGTAAGAATCATATCCTTTTATTTGCAGGTTAGAGAAAATGTGCATATGTGTATATGCATATATTATTGTAAATACTATATCGAGATGTATTATAAAGATCCATGGATGTATGGTTATGTTCTAGTTGAAGCAAATGTGCATTAGTATATGTGGTTGTTATTGTAAATACCATAATGAGTTGTGTTATAAAGCTTCAATACACAGTATATTTGTCATGTTTTAAGTAGAGGTCATTGTAATACTGCAATGAGCTGGGTTATAAGACTCCATAGGTAGTATGTTTTTTTCTTTCAATGGTCTTGTTGGTTATAGGTGTCATATAACACCGAGGATGATATTTCCCCAAGGGGGAGGGTTATGTAACAACCCCTAGCTGAATTTCCATGTAAAATAATATAATACCAAGGTCATGGGATACATATTCCAAGCTGAATAGTGGGAAAAACATCCTAATGGGTGTTCATTTGGTTAATTAATGCCTATGGAAACTGGCAAAGGAATTGGCAAAGACAAAGATGCATTAATTTTCATTTATTTATGAAAATAAAGAAAAATAGGAAAAAAGGGATATGAAAGGTCATTGATTTGTATGAGGAGAAAATATAAGAAAAATAGAATAAAATGAAAAAAGTAGAAGCCTAAATGATAAAAAGGCTTATGAAGATCAGTTCATGGCTTTTGTCAGAGTTAGCTTTTGTTAGTTTCAACTTCAAGCTCTCTTTTATTCTCTCTCTCATACTCTTGCACACTTAGATTTTTCTTTCTTGGATCACTCTTGGAGGATTTTGGCATACCTTGGAGTTGGAGAAAGAAGGCAAAGGAAAAGAAGGAAAGTGCAAGAGAATAACAAGATCAAAAACTACAATGGGTTTGCTTTACAGGTGTCGAGTTGCATGTATGCTTTTCTTTCTAGTTTTGGCATGTATGTTGTATGCATGTGGTTATTTGGTTATGACTTTTCATTGGCATGGAGGATTTCCTGGATTGGGAGTGGTTTTAGCCTTGCCATTTCTTAGATAGCCATGGTGTTGTGGGTTTTACCATTTGTTTTCTGATTGGTGCTCATGTTTCTTATGGATGTGGGTTGATTTATTAGTTCCTAGATCCTTGGTTGGAAAAATGCTTTGGAAGACTTGGAACATCTTGAGTTAAGTTACTAGTCTTAGAAGCCTTCGTTGAACAAACACTCTAGAAGACCTAGAACAAATTGGGTTGAGTTACTAGTCCTGGAAGCCTTAGTTGGATAAACGCTCTGGAGCTCTTCGTGGTTTGAGTTACTAGTCCTGGAGTCTTGGTTGGACAAATGCTTTGGAGCCCTACGACAGATGTGGATTGAGTTACTAGTCCTAAAGTTGGGTTGGAACATGTTAGCACCTAAATCCGCCTTAGGCTGAAAGAAGGCAAAATTCAAGGTAACCACAAACCACGCTCAGTCTGGTAGCTAGCCCTACCAGAACAGGTGAGGGCTCTCTCCGAGTCACACTCAGTGAATAGATAAACGAAAAGGTCTGAGATGACTTACAATGAACTATTTATCTTAGGCTAGTAAGTGAATATGGAAACTTGAAGTGATTTTTATGAATGACTGTGTTCCTAGGATGGTATGGGACCAATGGACCTCAATGAACAGAGAACTTAACACAAAGGCACAGATTATTTCGTGAGGCAAGGTAGGTGGAAAGCCTAGCAATTTATTTTAAGATAGTGAAGAATGGAGAGATTGATTAAGAGGGTGAAAAGGGCATGGACAACATGAATCCTTTTTAACAGAAGAATGAACACTGAACATGAAATTTTCCCACAGGCAGAGCAATAAAATTGAATCCTACCTTAGCTAACTTAGAAAATTTCAATGGAAATGAATATGAAATGAGCTATGAAACATAAAAAGATACATATGAAACATAAGAGACACATTTGCTACACTCACA
>APFE030672377.1:20510-39576 GCA_000404065.3 Pinus taeda
ATGTACCTGAGACATAGTAAGAATTCGTAGATTTTCTTTTTCTTCTATTGCAGATACTTTAGATTCAAACTTGGGAGACAATGATCTTAGAACCTTTTCAACCACAGTAGCCTCTTTTATTTCTTCACCCAAATTTTTCATACAATTAACAATTTCATCTACCCTAAGAAAATAGTTAGCCACACTTTCATCATTATACATCTTGAGAGTCTCATACTGAATCCTGAGAGTTTGAAGTTTGGCACGCTTTACCTGTTCATCTCCTTCATAGCTCATGATAATTTTGTCCCATATCTCTTTTGCGGATTTATACTGCATTACCTTCATGAATTCCGATTGGGATATACATCCTAATAGGGTATTGACTTCTTTTGCATTTGTTTCATACTTCTTCTTCTTGTCTGCATCTGGTAGTTGAAGGAAAAGCATAGCCTGTCTCTACGATGTTCCAAACTTCTGTACCAAGAGATTGAAGATAGGCAGTAACTCTTACCTTCCAATAATTGAAGTTTGTCCCATAAAAAACCGGTGGCCTAATAGATGCTTCCCTCTCGTAGTTGCTCATGATGAAAGATCTCCCTTCAAGAGATCAAGCTTCTTTAGAAGGACCTGCTCTGATACCAATTGTTGAAAATAATACTGAGAGGGGGGGTGAATCAGTATTATCTACTCCTTTTACCAAATCTTCCTTATTTATACTTTGAATTATTTTTGCATATCAGTACCATAAAATAATGAGCATGAACAAGAAAAATAGACAGTCATATCAAAGAACACCAGATATAAGGTGGAAACCCAATGTGGGTGAAAACCACCTGGTGCAATATGTCTCTATCTTCTTTCAAATTAGAAACTCCTTTTATAATGGTCTTGTACTGGTGCAGTCCTTTACCAGTATGCAGGCTGCAACCTACAGAGAGCTACAACTCTCTCTCGTTTTCCAGTCTCACCTGGAAGGGATCTACAACCCCCTACTTCTTTACAAGGACCACTTTTCATAAATTTTCAAACTGGATCCATATACATCAAGTGATCATTAAGTACATATAAATTACATTCAGCTGCAGTAACAAGATCAAAATAACAGAACTGAACCCAGAACACCTTATCAACAGAAAAATTCAGTCAACAGAAGATCTTAAGTCAGATACGCAGTTTTCCTTTTACTGGCCTCCGTCGCTATGCACTTCACCCTTTGCTTCTCTACGTATACCCGCAGAGCTTCTTCTGCTGCACTGCGTGACCACGCACTGCTTCTTCTACTGCGTTGCGTACAGTATGCACCCAAACACACTATCGCGCCGCGTACTTCACTGAAGGAACGCACCCAAAGACACTATCGCGCCGCGTACTGTTTCTGTGCGTACCCACCTGAACCATCGTCGCTCTGCGTACTCACGCACTGCTCCTTCATCGCCTTAGCGTACCCACGCACTGCGCCTTTGTCGCCCCTGCGTACCCACGCACTAATCCTTCTTCTGCTCTGCGTACCTACGCAGAGGCACCGTTAAACACCTGCGTACATCAGATTAGGGCTGGATTTACAGATCACCAGTGTGCTACAGTTAGACAGATGCCCAGATCTGATCAAGCACTCGGGAGATCACCCTTTACAGATTCGCCTTCCACTTCACTTTCATATAGATCAAGATTTTTGAAACAATAACCAAAATATTTCAGATCTTAAGATATTCAACCCAAACATACTAAGCCATGATCTCCTTTGCTTATTAGGCAGCCCCTCAAAATCAGGATATGGGCTCAATAATAATAATAAAATAAACATACACGGCCAAAAACCATGATAACACAATACCGTCAGCTAAATACCAAGGGTTAAACATAAGGAACCCCACGTGTGCGCGCTTCACTGCCTTGAAGTGTGTGCACTGGGGGTACGCACCTCATGAATGGGTAACCTGCATGTCTGGACACGGTCCCTGCACAGCGTACCTGTGGGTACGCATCTTCTGAACTGTTTTCCTGCGTACTTCTTAATTTTCATCATAATGAGAGCCCTTGCCATGGGTGTTGCCATCAAGTACAACATCTGAAACCTATAACAATACCAGAAACATAATGCCAACAGTTTTCTAGGATGAGATGATGATAATGGTTGATTGATTCTCTTATGTTTATTGTTTTCTGTCGATGTTTTATTTCTCGTAATAATCTCTCTTTGACAGTATTGTTTGGGCCTGAATTGATTATGAATTAAAAGTTGACTATGTTAAGATACTATTGTGTCATAATCTATATTTGGTTCAATGATTTATGTTGGCTTCAGTATCTGTTTGGGTGATTGATTCAATATCATAGTGATTTAGATTCAGTTATCAATATTTTGATATATGTATGTGGGTATTTTTGAAGAGAAATGTGTACATACGTAGGTATGATCAATAACAGTAGCACATACAATCTGATGCATATTTGATTAGGGTTTGGTGTGGGAGCAATTTATTTTTGTGATGGGTAACAATGTTTGACTTGGTATATTGGTGAGTGGGAATGCATTGGTATGGTTTATTTTGAATTGATTACGTTGTATTGGTTACATTGGAAAATTTGATGATCTAGGATTTGAGAAGTTGATTTTAGAATTGATTGAGAGTGGATCCATTTTGAAACATTCTAAAAAGTGATTCACAAAGAGCTAAGGATAGTAGTCTCTAGTAGGAGCTAGAAAATGAGAGAAAGTTGCAGCCTTTCATAGGTAGGAGCTTGTGTACTAATTAAAGTTTGTGCCGGTACAATATTATAACTGTATTATTTTTAATGAAACAAGAAGCCAGAGACAACAACAGTGGTGGTTTTCTCCCACATTGAGATTCCACCTAGAAATCCTAGTGTTCATATGGTTGTGTACAGTATATGTTCTATTTGCTTCCTAATTGCTCATACTTACTATTTAATTGATGAAAAGTAGAAAAATAATGCATGGATTAATGTTTCATTAATGATCAGATAAGTTATCTAGATATACACAGGTTTTGTTACTAACAGTTGCATACATATGCTAGTTTCCCTTACAAAAATCACATACATAAGCTAGCTTCCCTTACAATAGTCGCATATGATAATTAGAATAAGAAATTAATATTGAAAGTGTGTAAAATAATTATTCACCACCCACTCTTAGTATTTTTCCTAACAATTGGTATGAGAGTAGGTCCTTCAGAAGAAGCTTTATCCCTTGAAGGAATATTAATCAAGATGAGAAATTAAGAGGCAGTAGCATCTATCAGACCACCATTCTTTAATAGAACCAACTTGGTTTTCTAGAAAGTTAGAACAAGATATTATCTACAATCACTTAAAGCTGATGTTTGGGAAATCATTGAAGGAGGCTGCCAATACCCATCCTCCATTCCTATAGATGAATCAAAAAATTAAAAATATGAGACCAATGCAAATGTTGTCAATGCTCTCTTGGGAAGCTTGGTAGAGTCTGAATTTGTGAAATTTATGTAGTTGAATACCGCAGAGTCTATATGGGACAATATCATCCAAAGTTATGAAGGTGATACTAAGGTAAAGAGTGCCAACCTTCAAACATTTAGAATTAAATATGAAACTCTCATAATACATAATGATAAAAGTATTGCAAGTTTAATTCTTAAGGTAGATGAGGTGTCAGGTCCCTATACTACTACTGTAACCCCTTACTGTTATTAGTGAAACACCCTGATTGTATTATTGTGCCCATATAGTCCCCATGTTTTTATTATGATGCCCCATATAATCCCATTATTGTTATTGTTGTGCCCCTATAATATTATTGTTCTGTAGGCTCTAATTGTGTTGGGAACCCTTATACTTCTATATATAGAAAGTAGGTCTTGTCATTTGTATCATCCAAGAATTGTTCATTTTGGTAATATAAAGGAGGTTTCCCCTCAAAGAGGATGATTTTGAAGTTGTTGATCTATCATTTCTATCTTTTTGTGAGCTGGTATCGTAACATTTCCTATTAGAGGTCTGTATTCTACGGTTTCACTGCTCCAAAAAGGTCATCATGGAATTTTTGCTATAACATTTTATCTACAAAGTTTCAGAAGCTAAAAAAGAACCATTTGAGTTGAAGTCGTTATGAACCTCGGGTCCTAATTTCAGATCTTGTCTCGCTATATTTTCAAAGATATGATTTGAGCAAGTTAGGGTTTTAGCAAGCTCCAGAATTTCGTCTCAAACAAGTCATCTTGGAAGTTTCAATATAATTTTGTTTCTACAAAGGTTCAGACTCTGAAACTAAAATCGATTTGAGCCAAAATCTTGATCAAGCTCGAGCTTGAAGTTCAAATCTTGTTTCACTATATTTTCAAAGATACGGTCCAAGATATTTACAGTTCTTATAGGCTCCAGAATTACATCCCAAATAGGTGACCTTGGAAAAATCGTCATAACTTTTTCTTTGAGCATCAGATTGAAATTTCGTAAGAATTTAAAGAAACATGAGGAACTGTGATTTTCAGTTTATTTTTTTCAGTTTCGAAGGTCGAAATAGTGACACATGGAACTTCGTACAATTACATTCAACTGAAAAAAGCATATAACCATGTCATCATGGAAGATTGAGCATAACTCCTTCTTAGAGAATCCAATTTTGATTAGATTAGTGGCATTAGAAACAAGACGCAGAGGGCTACCGTAGATCATAATTTCAGACCTTGGAGATCCAAAATTTCAAAGATACAATAGATTAAATATCGAAGTGCTAGAACCAAGAAAAATATTGACTCGAATAAATAAAATAGAAACACCTAGTAAGAAAAGTTGGAGGGATTCTTCGAAGAATGTGATCAAAGATATGATCAATAAAATAAATGGTATGGAAGAAAAATTGAATGACAACATGGAAGATTTTAAGAAAGACATGGAAAGTTTGAAGGAAGGTGGGACAAAGTCACTACAAGAAATCCTTCCTAATGCCAAAAAGGTAGTAGAGGAAACTCATGATGAGAACAAAAGAAATGTTCATCATGGTTTCATAGACGCTAACATTGATTGAAGACCTGAGATATTCCAGATATAGATATCAAGAAATTTGATGACAAGGATCCAGTAACTTGGATGCTACAGATGGAGAAATATTTTGATCTACATGATGTGGAACTACCACAAAAGGTACGTATTGCATCTTTATATTAATAATCGAATTAGCTTGTATGGTATAGAGGGATTTGTTCTCATAATAAATTGTCACCTAGTCAATTTTCACCAAGGAAATGATATAACATTATGAGGTTACAAAGAGAAACACCTCCTTTATCCAATTGATATATCTCAAAGAAAAGGGTTCACTGGCAGAGCACATCAAGGACTTCCAAAAATTGAATATAAGGGTAAATGATGTTTTAGAGAAGCATAGGATTGAAATATTCATAGGGACTTTAAATGATAACATCCAACACAAGGTTCTCCTTTGGGAATCTGATTCATTGGAGAAGGCATATAGGTTGGGAAGAAAAATTGAAAGCAAAATTATGGAAACAATGAAACCTACCACTCATAACTATAAAGACGGAAGTGTTTTTGCTCCTAGCCTTTCACCACTTACAAGGTTGACACCACAACAATTGGAAGAAAAAAGAGAAAAAGTGCTTTGTTACAATTGTGATAGGAAATCCACTAAAGGTCATAAGTGTGATGAGAAGAAATTAATTTACATAGATGGGGAAGAGGAACAAGAAAATGAACAAGAAACATCAAAAGAAGAGGATACACACTAGGAACCAAACCTAAAGAAAGAAAAAATGAATCTGACCAGATCTTGTAATTCATTGGCAAGAATTACGACTCTTCAATCTCTAAGATAGAAGGGTATATCAAGAATAAAAAGGTAATAGTATTGATTGATTCAGGTAGTACCCATAATTTTATTCATTGTAAGATAGCCAAGGAATTGAATTTCTTCCTATGTCCAACACCAAAGTTTCAAGTAATGGTTACAAACAGAGGAAACATAAATTTCTTTGGAAATATCCATAATATCAAGCTATCAATGGGATAATATGTCTTGAATAGTCAAATTCTTTCCATTCCAATGGGTGGTGTAGATGTTCTACTAGGAGTCCAATGGCTACAATGTTTGGGTACAATAGTTTTTAATTTTCAAGAACTTTTCTTGAAATTATTTTGGGAAGGAAAGGAAGTTGAACTAAGGGGTATCACATGGAAAATCAGAAAGATAATCATCTCTAACAACATGATAAATCTTCTAAAGAAAGAACAATGGTGTGTAATTGCAAAATTATGTTCACTAAAGGTTCCCACATTGAAATCATTTATTTCTCCATATATCCAAAACGATTTGGACAATCTTTCCAACATATTTGAGACCCCTAAAGGCCTCCCACCTATTCGTGGTCATGATCATGCTATTAATTTGATTCCAGGAATTGTTCCCCCAAACATCAGGCCTTATAAATATCTATATGCCCAAAAGAGTGAAATTGAACGTATGGTTACATAAATGCCAGAGGTTGGTATAATTCAACCTAGTTAAAGTTATTTCTCCATTTGAGCAGTATTGGTACACAAGAAGGATGGATTAGTGTGCATGTTTATGGATTATAATGATTTCAACAAGCTTACTATTAAAGATAAATTTCCCATTCCTGCCATTGATGAATTACATGGAGCAATTTACTTCACCAAGTTGGATATTCATTCAAGATATCACCAAATCAGAATGAAGACTGAAGATATTCCAAAAACAACATTTAGAACTCATGAGGGTCATTATGAATTTTTGGTCATGCCTCTTGGCCTTACTAATGCACCTTCTACATTTCAAGGTTTAATGAATACCATTTTCAAACCCTTCCTTAGAAAATTTGTGTTAGTATTTTTTGATGATATACTAATCTACAACAAGTGTTGGAACGATCATGTTCAACTTGTTGAGAGGGTGCTTAAACTATTGGAGAAGAAGCAATTATATGCAAAAAGCTCCAAATGTTTCTTTGGAGTACAAGAGGT
Organism: Pinus taeda; assembly: GCA_000404065.3. Taxonomy (NCBI): domain Eukaryota; kingdom Viridiplantae; phylum Streptophyta; class Pinopsida; order Pinales; family Pinaceae; genus Pinus; species Pinus taeda. Next base: position 27,495 of record APFE030672377.1, read on the forward strand.
GGAATATTTGGATACTCATTTAGCTCATAGCTAATCTTATAATCCTTAATTTGTTGGAAAAGCTGAGATAGTGAACAAATGTCTGGAAAGATATCTTCATTGCTTTGCATCTGATAAACAAACACAATGGGTTAAGTGGTTTCATGTTCCTAAATGATGGTATAACACTTCCTTCCATACTACAAAAAAAAAGACCCCATATGTGGCACTTTATGGATATCATCCACCATCCATCACATCATCTTAAAAGTAAAATTCTAAGGTTCAAGTAGTGGGATATCACATCGAGCATCAACAACAAGTTCTCCAACTGTTAGAGGATAACCTCACTTTGGTGCAAAACATAAAGAAACAACAGGCATATCAACATCGAAGTGAAATAATTTTTGTTGTAGGTGACTGGGTATTTCTACGACTACAACCATACAAAGAAAAGTCCCTCAAGAAAGCTAAGAAGGATAATAAATTATCAGCAAAGTATTATGGTTTGTACAATATGTTACAAAATATTGGTACTATGGAATACAAATTGGAGGTTCCTATATCTTCCCGTGTCCAACCAATTTTCCATGTTTCATGATTAAAGAAGGTTATAGGTGAGAAGATATGAGTTCAAACAATATCTCCAGAACTTGATGAGGAAGGAAAAATCATATTGGAACTTGAAGCAATAACAAAAACAGGAAATCAAAAGCTACGAAATTGATTAATTTTAGAGTATCTCATAAAGTGGAAGAACTTACCCACTGATGGTTCCACATTGGAGGATGATAATTTTATACAGAGGCATCCATAACTACTCAAGCATTGAGGACGAAACTTTTTGAAGGTGAGGGCCATATTAAGTCCCTATACTACTACTGTAAGCCCTTATTGTTATTAGTGAAACCCCCTTATTGTATTATTGTGCCCATATAGTCCCCATGTTGTTATTGTTATGCCCCATAGAAGTCCACTATTGTTATTGTTGTGCCCATACAATATTATTGTTATTTAAGCTATGATTGTATTGGGACCCCTTAGATTCCTATATATAGAAAGGAGGCCTTGTCATTTGTGTCATCCAAGAATTCTTCATTTGTGTAATGTAAACGAGGTTTCCCCCTCGAAGAGGTTGATTTTGAAGTCATTTATCTATATTTTATATCTTTTTGTGAGCTAGTTTCATAACATGATGTCGTTAATTCAATGAGAAATCTTGGTGATAAAGTAAAATATTAAATGTTTGTTCAGAAAATCCTAATATCTCTAACCCCAAAATTCAATTTGAAAGGTCTTCCATTCAAGAAATGTGGGGCTTGAGGAACCTTACTCTTGAACAACTTCATGGGATATTAATAGTTTATGAAATGAGAAAGGAGGGTCCCTCATATATCATAGAAGCAACATCCAAAGATACTTTTGAAGGAAAAGAGAAGGAGTAGCTTAAGGAATCAAGCTATGTATCAAGTGAAAAAAATGAAAACTTCATAAAGAAACTCTAAGTACGAAGTCACAGATTTAGAGGTAAGCTTCCTTTCAAGTTCTTTACTTGTGGATGGGTTGTTCATTATGCTACTAAATGCCCTGACAAAGAAAACCATGAAAAAGGGAAGAATTCTGCAAAAGTAAATTTTAGAGGAAGGTTTGAAAACAGGACAAATTTCTACACACATGAAGATAATGATGGTCTTCCAAATGGTGAAGAAGGTGAGTTTGATTAGGAATATCAATTACTTATGAAATTTGAAGATAAATGTATTGGTGAGTTTGATTATGTTTTTATGGATGTGCTAGAAGAAAAGGATAATCTCAATGAAGAAATAACTCATCTTAAAATTCTTCTAGAAGAAGCTAACTTAACAGAAGAGGCACTGAAGAAACAAATTCTAGGAAGGGAGAGGCATAATGAAAATTACAACTGGAAATAGTGAGTCTGAGAAAGGAATTTGAGAAAACAAAAGGTCCAAACCTTAGATTTGCTAAAGCATCTGATACCCTAGAATAAATCATCAACAGAAAACACTCTGCTCTAATAAAAACATGTCTTTGGTACAATGGAGAATCATCAAAGGCTATAAAATCTTCTAAAAGAGGTACATGAAGTTATCTTAATAAAGTAAAGAGAAACAATCAACAAAATTCCAGCTCTCAAAAAAGGAATGAGGGATCAAATATCTCTGAGCTAAACCATCCTTACCACACTCAAAAGAAAAACTATACAAAAAGGTATTATACTCCCAAGACTTTCTACTTCAATGTTCATTGATTCACTTGTCATAATTTTCGTCATAAGGTTGCTCAATGTGTCACTTATAAAACTATTATCACTAGAGAAGCAAGAAAATAAAGGAATGAGATTGGATTAAAGAAATACTCTTACAATATTTTTTCGCCTCTCAAAGATGAAACAAAATATTCCTTTTTCAATAAATTTAGGCATAAAGAGACCAAATGCAGGAGCAGAATGAGACCAACTCTTCAGAATGAACAAAAGACAACAACATCCAAGGTATGGAAAATGAAAACCATAGAAGATGAAATTTGTGGCTTAGCTTGTATGTAGGATATCAAGAAAATATATTGTACATTTACAATGGATGCTTAAATCATATGACAGCTGATCCAGATGGATCTCCAAAAAGTACTAGTGGCATGGCAAGAAGGCTCAAAACTCAAAGTGGCAGAAACTCTATAAACATAGCATCAGATCAAAGTGCTTGTCATCCTGATTCCAATGGTGTGAAGAAACTCAAATCTGAGTTCATATGAAGAAGTTAGAGAAATTCAAAGATGTAATTTGAATTAGATAGGTGGCAGGAGGAAGTGACATTGAAAAACTCTCACTGAATGGGGAAGCACCAAGTGGCAAGATGCCATTAGTCTTGAATTTTTATTATCGCAGAAGACAGAGGTCACCAGTTTCAAATCGACCCTGGAAAATAAATGTTGTGATGCAATAATTGCATATCACAATCGCAAAAGGCAAGTGTTTATGAATCGGCCGCAACAGGATCCAAATTGTGATTGGGATATCACATATCGCGGATCTAAGGTGGATCAATCATTTATTAATTAGCACCTGATAGTGAGGGTTGCAATGTGATGATCACAATCACACATCAAAAAGGGAAGGAAATGGAGAATTGGACCCCAGCGGTTAGGATTGTGCTTGTGATATCAAAATCCCATATCACACACTCTGCGTGCTTAGATCATAAGATCTGCATGTTCCACTGATTTGCGGTTTGTGAAATGTTGTATCGGTGCCGATGAATTATGGTTCTCCATTCATAGCACTGTCAAGTCTATTGAAGCCACTGGATTAAGGAGTTAAGCGTCGATTCTCTATGTTTAAGATGCCCATTTATGGAATTGATTAGTGGTTAAGAAGATAAGAAGGAAATAGCTTATGGGACTATTTTTTTGGTATTTTTACTATGTTTAATAGGGTTGTACCTACACACTATTCTAGGACCAAAAATCTTTGTGTCTTGTAACAAACCCACCTACTATACCTGTTGTTTTTTGAGAACTACCAAGGGATTGAGGAGTTAGCCGCCAACTTATATAAAGGATTATCAACATCAAGAAAAGGGGGAGACCAACAAAATAATTTAGAATATAAGTGTCTGGAATAGTAACCTGACCTGGTAGCATGCCGGTACCTCGACTTGAGCAACAGGGAGGTTCCAAGAAGGTGTAGAAAGCCCAATTATCTGAATTGGATGTTCGGATAGGTGTTTTTGCAGGAGTTTTGTGAGAAGCTCAGTGGTGTTGTCTGTTTTTGAGGCTAGGTTCTCCATTCTTCGTCCATCTTCCATCTCAGAGGTATAATGATTGTAAGTGAATGTTGCTTGTAGTTTTATCTCTTTTATGCCACTTAATGAAATAAGGCCTCCCTACTATTGAGAAGGTCTTGAAGATGTAGTCCAAATTGGACAAACTCTATAATAAAATATTTGTGTCATGGTTTCTTGCTTATCCTGTTATTTCTACATTGTTTTGTGTGCTTTTAAGTTCCATTGTTTATAAGTTCCATTTCATGTAATTATGATGCATCTATAAGTAAAAGATCTTGGGTCAATAGGTGATAAATATAAGTTTATTTCCTTTAATGATATAAATAAAGAAAATAACGTAACCTTTGGAAATAACTCACCTTCTACTATTAAAAGGAAAGGAATTGTTTTGCTAAACGATAAGGTTAAAGATGAAATTTTTTTATTTGTTAATGGATTAAGACATAACTTCTTGAGTGTTTGTCAAATGTGTGACCAAGGGAAAGAAGTTGTTTTCATATGAAAGAAATGTGTGCTACGGAATCTCGATATATGTAAAACCATAATAAAGGGAACCAGAATTTCTCATAATGTCTATGTCTTGGAAGACAACCAAGAGAATTGTTAATTGAGAAAATCAAAAGAAAGTTGGCTTTAGAACAGAATATTGGGACATATAAAATTCACCCAATTATACGAGTCAAGCTGGGAGAAATACATGACTTGCGTAACATCTCTTTCCCAAAAAAAAAGTATATGCATTTCATGTCAATTTGGTAATAGAAATAGAGTTTAGTTTAATGCTAAAGAAGGTACTTCAAATAAGCCACTTGAACTTATTCATACTTATTTGTGTGGTCTTATGGGAAAGAAGTGTCCTTGAGGTTAAAAATACTTCATATTATTCATTGGTGATTTTATAAGAATGTTTTGGATTGGTTTATTAAAACATAAAGATGGAGAATTTGATACATTTAAAGTCTTAAAAGCTTTAATATAAAATGAGTTAGATTTAAAAATCAAATGTATTAGATCTGATAGAGAAGGAAAGTTTATATCATATGAGTTTTTTGACTTTTGTGAACAACATGGTATTAAGAGGCTATTTTCTATAGCTAAAACTCCTTAACAAAACATAGTGGTAGAAGGAATGAACATAACAGTCCAACAAATGACACATGCCATGCTTGATGAGTTTGCAACGCCTCATATCTTCTTGGGGGGAAGCAATACATACAACCATGAATATCCTCAACAAATCTCATATTCAGGTAAATAGTGATAAAACTTCTTATGAACTATAGTTTGGTAAGCCTACAACTATCAAACATTTTAGAGTTTTTGGAAGAAAATGTTACATAAATGATAATGATGATAAGCTTGGAAATTTTGAATCTAGAGTTGATGAAGGAATTATCCTTCGATACTCCTCTAGAAGCAAATCATATAAATGATACAATAAAAGGCTTTAAAAGATTGTTGAATGTATTAATGTTGTAATTGTTGAAGCATCCACAGGTACCAAAAGAGAAGTACCAGCAGATGATGAACTTGTTTCTACAAGAAGCTAAGAGTTTGTAGGAGAGGGAACTAATGAAGCACCAAAAGAAGGAATTGAAAGCACAAAAGCATCTGAAGAGAATTCTTCTATTTTGTACTCTAGTTTCCTCTTCATCTAGAATTTGATATTACGGATGATGTTTTTGAACATACCTTGACCAAGTCATTTCTAATGCTTTTGTTCTTTCAATTCCTTCTTTTTGTGCTTCATTAGTTCCCTCTCCTACAAACTCTTAGATTTTTGTAGAAAAAAGTTAGTCATTTCAATTACCTAGCCCTACTGTCCACAAGTTCCCTCTGCCATGCTTGATGAGTCTGGAGCACCTCATACCTTGTTAGTGGAATCAATGCATACAACTATGAATATCCTCAACAAATATCATATTCGGGTAAATAGTGATAAAACTGCTTATGAAATATGGTTTGGTAAGCCTACAACTATCAAACATTTTAGAGTTTTTTGAAGAAAATGTTACATAAATAATAATGATGATAAGCTTGGAAATTTTGAATCTAGAGTTGATGAGGGAATTATCCTTGGATACTCCTCTACAAAAAAATCATATAAATGATACAATAAAAGGCTTTAAAAGATTGTTGAATGCATTAATGTCGTAATTGATGAAGCATCCACAGGTACCAAAAGAGAAGTACCAATAGATGACGAACTTGTTTCTACAAAGAGCTAAGATTTTGTAGGAGAGGGAAGTAATGAAGCACCAAAATAAGGAATTGAAAGCACAAAAACATCAGAAAAGACTCGGTCAATGTATGCTCAAAAACATCATCTGTAATCTCAAATTCTAGGTGAAACGGAAGTTGGAATACAAAATAGGAGAACTCTTTTCTGATGCTTTTGTGCTTTCAATTCCTTATTTTGGTGCTTCATTAGTTCCCTCTCCTACAAACTCCAATCTCATTCTAGTTACTAAGCTCTATTGTCCACAAGTGAATCTCAAAATGTAAATCAAGCAAGAAAAGACAAATGGTTGGTTAAGGAAATGGATGAAGAACTTGATCGAATAGAAAAGAACAATGTTTGGGAGTCAATACCGGGACCTCATGCTAAACATATTATTGGGACAAAATGGGTGTTCAAAAACAAACAAAATCAAAATTTAGAAGTAGTTAGAAACAAAGTAACACTTGTTTGGGAAGGCTAAGCTCAACAAGAAAGAATAGATTTTGAAGAAACATTTTCACGTGTAGATAGACTTGAAGCCATAAGAATGTTTATTTCATTTTTAAGCTTTAATAACTTCAAAGTATTTCAAATTGATGTTAAATATGAATTTTTAAATGGGGATCTAGAAGAATAAGTTTATATTGAACAACCTAAAGGATTTATTCTAGGAAATGATAAAACTTATGTTTGCAAGCTTAATATTGTGCTGTATTGATTAAAACAAGCTTCTCGTCCATGGTATTCTAATATTTACTAGTATATTCAACAAAGAGGTTTCAAAAAGGGGCTAGCAAACAAAAACCAATATATAAAATTTGATACAGATAAACTTTTAATAGATGTTGTTTATGTAGATGACATCATATTTGTAAGTAATGTAGAAACTATGATTCAAGAGTTTTTTTTGTTATGCATCAATAATTTTGAGATGTCTATACTTGGTTAAATAGCATACTTTATTGGTTTTCAAGTTCAACAAACAAAGAATGATATATTTCTCTCACAAGGCAAGTACCTCAAGCAAATTTTGAAGAAATATGGAATGGAAGACTGCAATCATGTATACACACCAATTGCAATAGTATGCAATCTTAGTTCACATGATGAATCTCATCCAATTGGTCAACCATAATACATATCTATGATTGGAAGCTTACTCTACCTTATAGTAACAGGACCAGATATTATGCATGCAGTTGGGTTTTCTTTACAATTTCAAGCAAATCCTAAAGAAACTCATCTTCATGTAGTGAAGATAATATTCAAGTATTTACAAGGAACTCAAGGTTTTGGTGCATGATATCATAAAGATGAATATTTTTCACTTCATGCTTACAAAAATGTGGGTTGGGCAGGTGACATTGATGATCAAATCTATACAAGTGGGTGAGCATTTTTTTTGGGACCTCTATTTGTATCATGGTTCAACAAAAAACAAAGCTCCATTTATTTATATACTATTGAGGAAAAATATGTTCGTGTTGCATTTTGTTGTACTCAAATTTTATGGATGATGAAAACATCTCAAGACATTCAAATCACTTGTCCTCAACCTATACATATTCGATTTGATAATACTATTGCCATAAGTATTTCGAAAGAAAATTCATGCACTCAAAAACCAAGCATATTCCCATCAAATATCACTTTCTAAGAGAACAAGTTCTTGAAAAAAGGGTAAAAGTGGAATATGTTCCTTCAAAATAACAACTTGTAGATATATTTACAAAGCCACTTCCACGTGATTCCTTTGAATATATTGGCCAAAAACTAGGAGTGGTCTCTACCTCCTCATTCTGTTAAACATTTTGACATATCTTTCATGTTCATGCTGACCTATGACTTTAACTTATTACATTATACTCTATATACATAGATGTCATTAAGGAAATCCACATATATATGCGAGTTTGGTTGTAAACAATAGCATATGTTTATCTATAATGAAGAAACAATGGGACAATCTCAGGGAGGTTATGGTATATTTTAGTCAGTTGTTTTATGCTCCTGTATTTTTGGTGTTGGTTGGTTATAGTCTCTTGATATGTAGATGCTACATAGAAGTGATATTGTCTTATGATGGTTATCAGTTGTTGTCTTTTTTTTAGCCTTACTAATTGATGAGTTGGATGTGATCAAACTTGATAGTGAATAAGTTGGCAAAGGTTTAGGGGGAGCATTTGATATATTTCTAGAAGTTCATTGTTATCATTATGACTTCTTGAAGTATTCCTTGTTACATAATGATACCCATGATTGATGACGCTTTGGATGATGAATACATGTTTCCTAAGAAGTTTATTATGTTATGTTTCTTTAAGTTGCATAATGGCTATTGCTATGATGATGTCCTTGGTTCTCCTATATGTTGGTGATATATGATGATGATGCAAGATCATGTATGATATATAATAGTTGTTGAAGTATCTCATGGTCTTGCTACTTCACATTTGAGGTCTTTGATTTTTGGTCATAAATTTCATATATATTTGTTGATGTAAAGAGCCATGATGTGATAATTGTATTACTTATTCATGTTTAAACTATTGAGGTAAAGTCAATTATGTATATAATCCCATTATTTTGGACATTTGATGTAATTTTTAGTCAAATATGTAACCTCAGTGTGTTGGATGGCTAATGTAAGCATGAGGCCTTGGTGATAGGAATAATCATACTTAGTTGAATCATAAAGTCATGTACTTCCTCAAAGTCCTTTTAGTAGATTCAACATATGTTTAGGGGGATCATGGTCCATATTCATATTTAGAAGATTAACCCTTTTCCCTTTTTGTCACAGTGGGAGAGTTGCTCGATGTTTGGAGAAGAATGCTTGGAGATAAGTTGGGCATGTCTGCAAATTTGTTTTCAGGTACTAGTGACCAAACACCAAAGTGGTTGCCATAAAGTCAAAAGGGGGAGATTGTTGGCATGATTACTAATGTGTTGTCCTTCATGGAAACCTACTTGATAAAGATGTCAAAATGATAATTATACAAATGCTACAGGTGAGATGGATGAAGGAATATCAGTTTAGAGATAAAAGTATGATAAAGGTGAAGTTTAGGAAAGTATATATGGGTCCTTTCTAGAAAATTTACATACATACTCGAGTATGGTAAAAAAAGTCACATATAGTTTCCACACCATGGTATTGTTAATAGTAGGGGTCTCTACCATGGTTTTCACCCATAGTAATGAGTGTGATAAAGGATATTTTATCTCATTGAAGAATACCATCAACATTACTAAGGGATTGGCCTAAGGTATTGCATAAGGCATAAACTATATAAGGAGATGGATATCCAAGTGTTAGGTTTGCAAATTTTGTGGTTTCTATGAATAATTTGATATGAAATAGTTGTGCACCAAGGAGGAGGGAAAAGACATAGATATGCAAAAATATGAAGTATGGTATCATATGTATTTTCTTGATTTGCTTATTTAGATTTATGGTGTTAATGATACTCCAACATGAATATGAGACACAAAGTGGTGAAAAGTATATTCTGTACTTACAACTAAATCATGGCCCGGTGATTTTATATCTATACGCGCATATTGCGTACATACGTTGATCTTTGTCTGAATAGTCACATATATTTTTTGCAGTATAGATAGATCTATCCACAAGTGTAAAATATTAAAGGTGTGTACATACGACATAGTTCTTTATAAGAGTCAAATACGTTTACTAGGATTTTGAAGGATGAGATGACGATAATGGTTGATCTATTCTATTATGTTTATTGTTGTTTTTCGATGAAGTCTTTCTCATAATAATTTGTGTTTGACAGCACTCTTTGGGATCAATTTATTATGAATTAAAGTTTGACTAAGTGGTGATATTGTTATGTGATAATCTCTATTTGGTTCAGTGATTTATGTTGGCTTCATTAACTTTTGGGGTGTTTGATTTAGTAGTACAGTGATTTAGATTTAGTTATCAATATTTTGAGATCTATACACGGGTAATCTTTAGGAGAAACACATACATATGTAGGTATGATCAATGATAGTAGCGTATGCAATCTGATGCATATTTGATTAGGGTTTGCAGTGGAACTAGTTGATTTCTATGATGGCAATAGTGTTTGACTTGGGATATTGGTGAGTGGGTATGCATTGGTATGATTTATTCTGAATTGATCAAGTTGTATTGGTTACATTAGAAGATTTGATGATCTAGTATTTGAGTACCTAATTTAAGAATTGATTGAGAGTGGATCTATTTTTAAACATTATGAAAAGTGATACAAAAAGAGTTGAGGATCACTATCTTCACAAAGGGGTTTGTAGATCCCTTCCAGTAGGAGTTGGAAATTGAGAGAAGTTTGTAGAGTTTTGCAGGTAGGAGACTATGTACTCGTTAAAGCCTATGCTAATACAATATTCTAACAAGATTATCTATAATAGAAGAAGAAGACATAGACAAAAACTATAGTGGTTTTCTCCCGCATTGGGTTTCAACCTAAAAATATTGGTGTGCATATGATTGTGTGTGTTTATGTTCTATCTATTTCTTCATTGCTCATACTTATTGTCTAATTGATGAGTAATAGAATGATAATGCACTGATTAATGTTGTACAGATAATAAGATAATTTTTCTAGATAAACGTGGGGTTTTTGTAGTAATAATCACTTAGATATGCTAGGTTCCTTTACAACCGTCATGCATAATATGTGTAAAATGATGATTCACCCCCCACCCATCAGTATTTGTCCTAACAATGTTCTCCATAGGCTGACCATTCAAAGTTGAAGTATATATGTGATGGGCCTCCGAATTAGACTTAAATTGAGGCCAATCTAACCATCCTTCAACACATTAAACCTCTCTTTTTGTATTAGCTGATATATTTTTAAATTTAATATCTGCATTAGGAAGGTTTAGAGATAATTGCATATTTGTTCCTAATATTATCTATTTATGTACAATATTGTGAGAATATTGGACATATTATGATGATTTGGAGGAGGATATCATCTAGGGACTTTCTCCTTGATACAGGAGGACCAATATATGATAATAAATAAAAATTATATGATGAAATTATTCAATAATTGTTTTAGCTCCAATGATTGAGAAACTCTAGGAATGTGTTCCTTATAATTTAATGCAAATTCCTAGTGTTGGGAACTAGATCCACTATTTGAGGTATTTTGAAGCGCAAATCTGCGTCCTTTGAAGGATAATGCTTCGTCAAAACTTTTTATAAGTACCAATTCAAATTTTCCACTAGGGGATGCATTTCTTAGTCTTCTTGTGGAGAAAACTTGTTATTTAGTAACTCCACTTTAATTTCTAGAGAGGATGTACTTGGATTGATTCCAATAATGAATTTTGGTTGTATTTTTACCTTCGAAAGGTCGGTTTCCTTCCTATGACTCTGAGTATCATTGGTATTGGTGATCCCAAGAGATTTATATCCCTCTTGTACAATTTCTTTATTTTCTTTGGATGTCTTTTTTACTTTCATATCGTATGTCTACATTTCATGCTCATGCTTGTTTTGTTGTAGGTTATATTGGTAAAATGTTTGAAGTGAGTATCTTTTCAAGTTATTTACATATTTGTAAGAATGATGCATCCTTATAACAACTTTGAAAATTCATATTCATCTTTGAGCTACTTGGATTTGTTTACTAGTTCACAAATCTAAAATTTCTTGAAGTCCCTTGTAGAAAAATAATATTAATTTTCTAATATTTTTTAGAACTTGTTAATGGGCTTCATCTGACTTGATTACACTTTGGTTGAGTCATAAGAAATATCAAGTTAATAAAAAAATCCCAGTAGCATTTGCACTTGATTAGGTTAAGAATTTGATAGGTTAACTAGCTCACTAATTCTTGAATTCCTGGTTTTTAGAGTAGTAATTTTATGCTATTTTTGAGTGATTCTGTTATGAAACCAACTCACAAAAAGATAGAAAGGATAGTTGAATGCCTTATAATTCAGCCTCTTCGAGGGGGCAACCTCCTTTACATTACAAAAATGAACAATTCTTGGATGATTCAAATGAAAAAACCTCCTTTCTATATATAGGAGTTTAAGGAGTCACAATATAACC
>APFE030672379.1:3878-19208 GCA_000404065.3 Pinus taeda
GGACGCGATGGTTTTTTGGTCCATGGTATTGGACATGATGGTTTTCGGTCCATGGTATTTGATGCTTCGGCATGTATACATATGTATTGTAACATTGAAAGGAACATAATGAAAAATCAAGCTGGTATTCCCAGTTTTGGGATCCAGTGGGAAATCTTTGCGTATATGTGTTTTATATGTTATGCTCTCACATTTTTATTTTTCCTGTGATTTAGAATTCGTATGCAGGTAATTTCTGTACGGGGTTAAAACCTACAAAAACAAGGACTACCAGATTGATTTTTCATTATATTCCTTTTAATGTTACAATACATATATATACATGCCAAATCATCCATAAACTCCAATCCATTAACCCTGGATTAGAACATAATCATAGTTTCATTGATTGGATCTACAAAATACCATGGGAAGAAAACCATCATGCCCAAAACCATGTGTGAAATCCATGCAAAAAACCATAGGTAGGCCCACCCACCTAATATAGGGTGCCAAAAAAAAATTCTTAGGTTGCTGCCCTGGACCCCATGCAGAGGGCTACCACTCCCCCTGTGACCCCTTCGCTACGCCCGTGCAACAATGGGTATTCTCACTGCCCCCCCTCTAGCCCCCGGATTCGCGTCTAGGCTAGTCGTGGAAAGAATATAACACACACCCAACATAAGGCAACAATTAATCTTTCCTATCAAGACATACATCAACAATACACTGTCAAAAACTATGCTAACAATTTAGATTCTTACAGACCTCAAACATCAACACTTACTTTTACAAGGTTATTACATTAATACATTCATGCAAATTGCAATGAAGCACAAGACTACATCCTATGACAAAACACAAATAGTACCAACTGAACCTCTTTCAACGCGCCTCCGTTTTTCCCAAACAAAATAAGCTACATTAATAACAACCAAGGCCCTGAGATCATGATCTTGTAGTAAGATTGTACTTAGCTCCAACAATGTAATAGATAAATTAGGTCTCCTGAATAATATTAGAAGATTGTAATAGCTAATAAAATTATAGTTCTCCACTGTTCATGGCTCATAAAATACCCAACAATACATCACTTTGGCACTGATTCGACCCATATGAATATTACCAACGCAGACACCATTCTTATATGATATAATCAGCCACAGGTGATTACACCACACTGACTTTGAACTATACACAGACTCCACCAAACAGGTCTGTCTTGTAGTCAGACAACTTATTTCTAAATTATAATGTGTGTTTTTGATTCGATGCATACCCTCTTTGTAGAGATAAAATATTGATATGACAAATGAAATCGATGATAAAAACAAGAATATGGTAGAAGAGTAGCCAATTTGCACTACTCCTACCCAATGCATCCTGACATTGGCCTTTGTGCCCAAAACACCTTCCCCTACAGTCAACAATTATAACATGCAACAACCTCTGTATTTGCACAGGTATAGGGTTACACAATGTGTATTACATGCATTGTCACACTATTGCACTGGACCGATGCACACTAAGCCACGTACTCTTTTGACTTATCAGTGTGAACCTTTGACTTCTGATCCAAGAAACATTATGCTTGGACAGACGTGTCAAAGAAAATAACATGGCCGAGGGACTCGTTTTGTGATATATTTCATGCCCCGAACACAAGATTTCCACTAAGCTTAACATCATTAGACCATAATGTACTCACACTTCTCAACTTCAATACATATCTATGCATATATCGATTTCATAAATTTTTCTTAGATCACATTTAAAAATAAAAATGGATCAACACTCCGGAAGGGAACATGCCTTTTGATAAAGCTACAAGTATATATGAACAATGCACATCATGATCGTAGTTCAACTCTTTTAAACTCACATGCAGGCATAGGAAATATTCATTCTCCATGCCATATTTTCAATTCACATTCTATCCAATCGTTTATCTATACAAATCAACTGGGATATTCAGGCTCTATTTCTATCTCACTCCTACAATCAGCTATAGATCGCACCAGCCTGCTCTGTCCTCGGTTGACTATCTGACACTTTTACCAATCACAACCTCAGATCTACGTGCATATTTCTGGCATCCACTATTGAAAACTTAGTGTTGGTTTTGTGGCCAATAATGTTAGAATCTCATAATTCTTACTTTGCATAGGTATACATTTGCAACTTCATTAACATCTAAGCTCCGGACAACTCAATATTCATGCTCTATCTTTCTTGTGGTCTATATAGGAGTATATGCATGTCTGTTTTGCAACCAATCTTGCACAACAACATATTCCGAACACATCAAAATACACAAGAAAATGTTTCTAAGAACTGAGCCATTTTTTTAATGCATAAATCCAAGTACATAAATAACAAGGAATGATAGGACCTGGTTCTGCTATGCTAGCTCGGTAAAACCCAGGTGATACAAATCGGTTCCATAGTAGATATAGGCTCCCAAACTGAACTACAAACTACCCCAGTAATTCTATTGCTAGATACTGAATGGAATTGATGATTCTGCTTTGGAAAATTCCCAGAATGAGTGGAAACTTTGTAGATGACCTCCTCACAAGAAACCCATAAAATCCTAGAAATTGTTCGGGCTGAATCCAACATCACTAGGGACCCCTAAAGAGTGTGAATTCCCTCTCTTCAAATAAATACACCATGTTAGGAAATGCTCTGTTGAATATGTGTGAATATGCCCCTAGAAGCCTCCCAAAATTCTTGAAAATCTGCTTCGAGAAATACCTCCTAGCCCCAATTATGATCTCTCCTCAATTTTCCTTTAAACCCTTGGAATTCACCTCCAGGAGCTCCTATGCACTCAAAGGGAAAGAATAGATTTGGATCCAAGAATTTCCTCCGAAATCCCCTTGCAATTTAATAAGTAACTAACCCTGTTGGTAGTTCGATTATCTGCGAAAACCCTTGGCCCAAATTCTGACTCTCACTGGCTCTTATGATTCCCACAAATTTCTCCTCCTATACCCTGGGAAAGACACGCACTAGCGGGTAAATATTCTACATTTTGGCCCTTGGAAAGCCATGAATGTACTCCACTTTACTCTCCTAAGGTGACACTCGACGTTCACCAAAGGTAGAGTGGAATTCCCGCTCGGAAATTCCTTGTGCTAAACACCACAGGTTGTCTTCGCTTAGCAGCTCAATAGAACTAGTGATGAAAGTTAAAATAATCCAAGATGCACAAAATTAAGGCCTCCATGCTCTATTTAATTTGCTGGACCTCTCCCCCTCGATGGTCCCCACTCTTCGCTAATTCACACTTATCCTCTTAGTGGGCCCCTTCTTCCACTAATTTTTCAATTCTCATTTTCTCCTATGTCCCATATGTAAAAAATTGTCCCTAAAGCCCAAAATTGAATGATTACGATATACCTTAGAAATATGTGAAATTTGGGATATCACATAACTATAATACAAGAAATTTCTATACAATATGTTGTCACTCAATGCTTTACAAGTTATCATTTTCCTAGAATGAAAAAGAGAAGTGAAGTTTGAAGCCTTTTCCCAAGCCATAAGAGCTATCAGAGCTGAATAAGTCCCTCTCCATTGCATAGTGCTCGTGATAGGCTTTCTAATGGTATATGGAAGTCCAAAAATGGACTCCTTGATCTAAAGTTAAAGCATGTTGAAGTTACCCTTGGAGAGCCCGGAAAACAAAGAAAAAGCACCAAAGGACCAAGGAAAATCGCATGTCGCAGGACAACGAGCTAATCCCAATCGCAAATTGGCAGTTTTCCAAGGTGGAAATAGGGCATTTAGCGGAATCAACGACCAACTAATTGCCAATATCGCAAATTGGCTATTGGCGGGTCCAAGCAGGGCTATTTATCGCATATCGGAGGTCAGGGGCCCCGGGCATAGTAAATACCACAATATCAACACATCGGCTAATCGGCGTGACAAAGAAGTCACCACTCCTAAAATTTGCGATATCACGACTTCTTGCGATATAATGTTAAATCACCGGGGAATGCCGAGAAGGCTTAACAAAGGAAATGCATGCGAAAACAAGAATGGGTGGCCCCCTTTCTCTCTCCTCCACATGGAAGTACAGAAGGTGACGTGGCCATGTGGGGGACACATGTCACTCAATTTCAACATTTTTAGGTGTCCTATAGGGGCATTTTAGGGTACACGTGTCACCACTCACAGGGTGACATGTGGCAGTAATGACGTCACCCCTGTAGATCAGCGATCGATGGTCGCACAGTTTAAAGCGCTCCTACACTAAAGTCTCCCTGACTTGTGATTGTGATAAGCAAGGATCCTCTCTGGACGCGATATATTATGTGATCTAGCCTATAAATCTCTCATGTATGGACAACCGGCTAGCCTGAGAAGAAGGTAAAAGGTCCTCCCTCTCCGGGGTTGTGATTGCGATATTTTTGGTGGGCCCAATCCCGTAGATCGATGATCGCAAGGGTAATGGGGAACACCATAGGAAAATCACTACAAATTTCTAGGATGTGATATTCCCAGTAACAAATGAAAATGACCCCCAAACACAGGTCTAAAGGTCTTAGCACCTCAAGGCTAAGCCCCTAGTCGCAAGCCTTGGTCATATGAGGAAAGCAACCGTATAAGGGGCTAAAATCAAGGGGGCTAAGGAACATTAAAACCTGCCATTATGCAGTGTCTGTAAGGGTAAAGGGACCAATTATAGCAAGGCCCCTAGATCATGGTATAGGGTAGTAAAGGCATATGGGTCGACAACTGAAGCATTGAATAAAGCATGTTGTGGCAGTGAACCAGTATGGGGAGGCTCAACAAGACTTAATGGATCGACATGGAGCTCCACTCCAATACATGATAAAGGACTATCTAGATGCACTCCATTCCCACTTCACAATAGGAATTTGTAGCAACCCACTCCCTATTCCACATAAGCAGTCGATTCATGCAGTAAAGCAGAATTAATAGAAAACAACCGAGCAATAGGGGAGCACATCATGATTGAGATGTGGCTTGACCAGAGACCTTTACAGGGACAACAAAGGGACACATGATCCTTCCTCTTTCCATTTTCTTCCTCCGTTCATTAATTTCTATTTATTTCCAAGAAGGGATCGAATCCCAATTGTAATAATTTTGGGAAACAACGCCTTACATGGGCCGAGACAGCTAGTCTAGCAGATAGCTGGAGCTCTGGCTCAGATATTTTGTAAAATGTAATTCCAACTCTCCCTCTTCTTATAAAAAGGGGGAAGCAACAATTTATTAGGGGTTGGCTGGTTCTAGAATCTCACCTGAGCAGTCTAAATTCTGAGAAGCCATTTTGGTTCAGTTTGTTTTTCATGTGGGTTTCATTAATATCGTGTTGAATATATGGACTGGTTATTTGGACTCTTTAAGATAAATGTCATTTACCTATTGATTCCAAGCATGATTAATGTGCATCATGTTCCTCTCGGTAATCTCATTTCATTTGTGTTTTTCCTTCTCTGAAATAGTGCAATGAAATTGTTGGTTTCTCCTTGGTTCATGGATTTACCCTGGCTACTAAATAGAGAATAGTTCCTATGTGTATTACATATTTACTTCTGTTGTTCAATATCCTACAATACCTATAGTAACTATATATTTAACTTGTGTTATTATATTAGCATGCAGTACCTGTATGAGCACAACCTTTCTTACACTGTTTGGTGATATAGGTATCCATGCTATAGGCATGAAATCTCAATAAGTACTGTGCTATTTCTATCACTCCACCTCCTCCCTCTTCCACAGTTCTATTGGAAAATATTTGCTTAGGATTATGTGTTGTTTATAGCCCTATACATCGAATTCCATATTCTACTGGAACATTGCTACTTAGAATTTTGTTTTTTACAACCCTATGCATCTATTTCCCTCCTTCCTTTCCTCCTATACACCATTTCTACAACCTTACTTTTAAGTTGTCTCATTGTTGTGTGTCGCCCACTAGAAGAAGAGGCCATTTCTCTTTGATATTTCCCCAATATACCCCCAACATTTGGATCCATGTGTCGGCTTGAACTACCTCAGTGAAGGCTTATTGAACCAAGCCCATCCTAACACCTTTTTACGTGACAATTGGAGTGCTGAAAAACCCCTCATAGGTTATCTCTTAAGCACTCCTCTCTTTAAGATTTCCTAGGCATTGGTCTACAATCAACCCAGAGGCTGTCTCTAGGAGGCTTTCTATCTCCCCTGCAACACTTGTGTTGCTAGTGTGATTTGAAGTGACGACATCTTTCTAACGTCGTTTCGGGGAGACTTTTTAGAATAATTTTCTTTGGGTACAATGTTTTTTACATTTACTCTGTTAGGTGAGAAAGGGAAGTGTGGGTTGAATATCTCTCACCTTGATGACTCCATTGTCAATTTTATGGTAAACATCCTGGCAACTCCACTGTCCATATCTCTATTTGATCTTCTTGGCTTTCAACCAGCTCCATACCCACTCTGATGCTGCAGCAGCCAAAAAATTTCCCGACCTTTGAACCTACAATCACTCATATAGGGAGGTTTTAGAGATGGCCCTTGCTGCATTTCTGGCCAACCAATTTTCCCCATTGGATTTCTCTTCTATTGCTAGTTATCCCAATCATGTCCTTGCATGGCATGAGTGGAATACCTATTTTCCTAGATTTAGTGGGAACACAGAGAGAAGACCTAACCAACACCTCAAATACGTTCATGAATGCATGGAGCAACAACGTATTTTTCTTGGAGATGTACAAATGAATTTGTTCAAATTGTCTTTAGATGAAGATGCTAGAGTCTGGTACAAAACAATATCTCGTGGCAGCATATCTTCCCTAAGAAGTTTTCATAAAACATTCTATCAATATTCCAAAATATTTTATGCCCCGGATGCTCTATTTGAAGATTGCTGCGCACATTTTAATGATGAAGACATTCCCGAGGTTGAGGACCATGCTGAAGATGTTTGTGGGGTTCCACTCCAAGAAACACCCTCTCACATCAAGAAGCATCACCCACTAAGCAAGAAAGAGAAGAAGGGAATGTCATTGAGCTCCCAACAAACCCTCCAGGGTCTGATTCGGGTGAATGTGATGTTTCCGCTTCCTATGATGAATGTGACTTGGCTAGAGAGTCAAGTGATGTAGAGCCACAACACTTCTAGTCAGGGGAAGCTGCACAAGAAGAGGAAGCCTATCAGGAAGTCAACGAAGAGCCTTCAGTTTGCAATGCTCAACTTTCACCCGGAGAACAAGAAAAAGACCCTACTCCAATTTGTGATTCATATTATTAAGAGGAGGAAGAGATGTTCACGGAAGTTCAGAAGGAGTTGTTTACCCGCAAGTGGGGAGAAGGCTTCGAGCAACAAATATTTCAAGAAGATCTCAGAGTTGAAGGACCAAGTAGTGTCAATGATTACTTATTGCAGAAAGGTCCCTACCGGGAAGTCTCAGTAGGTCCTCCCACCTCTGATTCTTGTAGCTCATAAACTGAAGATCCTACTGCAGATTTCGAAGAAGGCTAGCTCGTCAACAAATGGGTAACCAATGATCAACACCAAAATTTTCTCAAAAATATTAAAGCTATGGAGCTGATTAGTCTTTGTGGCTACGTTGGCCAAGAGGATATTGGTCAATAGAATGCTCATGAAAAGGAGGCAGTTGCAAACTTTCCTTGTGAGTTCCATGATCCTATGGCTGAGTACATGAGCATATTTTTAAGCCAACAACAAAGGTTGTTTCAGCAACATGTATCAGGTTCCTTGTATGAATTTTTTTCATGGTGCATGCCTATTTTAATTTTTAAATTTCAGCAGTATGAAGGCATAAGGCCGAATACTCTAATGCTATTCTGGCTCCATTAGAGGGTTGAAATCACCTAGGTGAGTTAATCTTTGGTGCATAAGTAGGAATGTACATAAACAAGCTCACTAACTAAGAATTTATTTTCCAGTTGGTAGGATTTATTTTTCTGCATTGTAGATGGATGAGGAAAGCCCCATGAAGATTTTCTGGTTGCAAATTTCCATTATATTTATGACTCCATGCCTAATGGTGAAGGATACTAGTCTACAGGTTTCCAACACCTTTCCAGCAAGGCACTGTCCCTAGTAGGAGCCAATGTTGTTGCTCACTGCTTTACAAGCTATCATTTTCCCAAAATGAAAAAGAGAAGTGAAGGTTGAAGCCTTTTCCCAAGACACAAGAGCTATCAGAGCTTATTCAGTCCCTCTCCATTGCATAATGATCGTGAAAGGCTTTCTAATGGTATATGGAAGTCCAAAAATGGACTCTTGGGTCCAAAGTTAAAGCATGTTGAAGTTACCCTTGGAAAGCCCAGAAAACAAAGAGAAAACACCAAAGGACCAAGGAAAATCGCATGTCACAAGCCAATGAGCTAATCGTAATCGCAAATCAACATTTTCCAAGGTGGAAATAGGGCATGCAGCGGAATCAATGATCAACTAATTGCCGATATCACAAATCGGCTATTGGCAGGTCCAAGTAGGGATGTTTATTGCATATCGGAGGTTAGGGGCCCCGGGCATAGTAAATACCGGAATATCAACACATAAGCTAATCGGCATGACAGAGAGGTCACCACTCCTTAACTTTGTGATATTGTGACTTCTAGGCATATAATGTTAAATCGCCGAATGCCAAGAAGGCATAACAAAGAAAATGCATGCAAAAACAGGAACGGGCGACCCTCTTTCTCTCTCCTCCACATGGTAGTATGGAAGGTGACGTGGCCATGCGGGGGACACATGTCACTTAGTTTCGAAATTTTTAGGGGTCCTATAGGGGCATTTCAAGGTGACACATGCCACCACTCATAGGGTGACACATGGCAGTAATGACGTCACCCCTGGAGATCGACGATCGACAATCACATAGGTTAAAATGCTCCTACACCAAAGTCTCCCTGGCTTGTGATTGTGATAAGCAGGGATCCCCCCCAGATGTGATATACTATGTGATATGGCATATAAAGCTCCCGCATCCAGAAATTCAACCAATGCTGAGGAAGAAGGTAAAAGGTCCCCCCTCTCCAGGGTTGCGATTGTGATATTTTTGGTGGGCTTGATCCCGCAGATCGATGATTTCAAGGGTAATGGGGAATGCCACAGGAAAAACATTACAAATCATTGGGATGCAATATTCCCAGTAACAAAGGAAAATTACCCCCAGATACGAGTCTAAAGGTCTTAGCGCCTGAAGGCTAAGCCCCTGGTCACAACCCCTGGTTATATGAGGAAAATAACAGTATAAGGGGTTAAACTTAAGGGGGATAAGGAACATTGAAACCTGCCATTATGCAGTGTCTGTAAGGTTAAAGGCCTCGATTATGACAAGGCCCCTAGAGCATGGTACATGGTAGCAAAGGCGTATGGGTCGGTAGCTAGAGCATTGAATAAAACATGGTGCGGTTGTGAACCAGTATGGGGAGGCTCAGCAAGACTTAATGGCTCGGCATGGATCTCCATTCCAATACATGACAAAGGACTGTTTGGACGCACTCCATTCCCACTCCATGACAGGAATTCGTAGTGACCCACTCCCTATTCCACAGAACCAGTCGATTCACGTAGTAAAAGAAGAATGACATAAAATGAATGAGCACTAGGGGGAGCGCATCACGGTTGAGATGTGGCTTGACTAGAGACCTTCACAGGGACAATAGAGGGACACTTGGTCCTTCCTCTTTCCATTTTATTTGTTTGTTCATTAATTTCAGTTTATTTCCAAGAAGGGATTGAATCCCAATTGTAATTATTTTGGGCAACAACGCCTTACATGGGTCGAGACAACTAGTCTAGCAGACAACTGGAGCTCTGGCTCAGATATTTTGTAAACTGTAATTCGAGCTCCCCCTCTTGTTATAAAAAGGGGGAAGAAACACTTTAACAGGGGTTGGCTGGTTCCATAATTTCTCACTCGAGCAGTCTGAATTCTGAGAAGCCATTTTGGTTCAATTTATTTTTCATGAGGGTTTCACTGATATTGTGTTGAATGCACGGGCTTGTTATTTGGACTCTTTAAGATAAATAGCATTTCCCTGTTGATTCCAAACATGATTAATGTGCAGCATGTTCCTCTCGGTAATCTCATTTCATTTGTGTTTTTCCTTCTCTGAAATAGTGTAATGAGATTATTGGTTTATCCTTGGTTCATGGATTTACCCTGGCTGCTAAATAGAGAATAATGCCTGTGTGTATTACAGATTTACTTGTGTTGTTAAATAGCCTACAATACCTATAGTAACTACATATTTACTTGTGTTATTAGATCAGCTTCCAGTTCCTATATGAGGACAACCTTTCTTACATTGTTTGGTGATAGAGGTACCCATGTTATAGGCATGAAATCTCAATAAGTACTTCATTGTTTCTATCACTCGAAATCCTCCGTCTTCCATAGTTTTATTGGAAAATCTTTGCTTAGGATCCTGTGCTGTTTACAACCCTATACATCGAATTCCATATGCTGGAACATTGCTGCTTAGGATTTTGTTTGTTACAACCCTATGCATCTATTTCCCTCTTTCCTTTCCTCCTCTCCACCATTTCTACAACCTCAATTTTAAGATGTCACATTGTTGTGTGTCGGCCACCACAAGAACATGCCATTTCTCTTTGAGATTGCCCCAATATACCCCCAACATTTGGATCCATGTGTCGGCTTGAACTACCTTAGTGAAGGCTTATTGAACCAAGCCCATCCTAACACTTTTTTACGTGACAATTGGAATGCTGAAAATCCCTCACAGATTATCTCTTAAGAACTCCTCTCTTTAAGATGTCCTAGGCACTGGTCTACAATCAACCCAAAGGGTGTCTCTAGGAGGTTTTCTATCTCCCCTGCAACACTTGTGCTGTTGGTGCGATTTGAAATGACAACACAATCTCTATTAATCAATTTCACCTCTTCTCAATCTGAATATTAAACCCTAGTTGCACCAAACATCAAACTCAATCAATTTGCTGCAACAATGTACCTGGCATATAATCTCATAACATTGCTATACTGCCTCTGTACTTTCATTGTTGCCAATGTACCACTTCACTACCTCTGCTTCTACACCAAACATAAAAATCTATCAATTCACTTCTCAACATAAACATGTCACCAAACATTCAACGTTATAATCTTGGTTCAAACAAGAAAGTTAGAAGCACTGCAAACCCTAGAATTCATCAAATATCTACACATTGCAACCATCACACTATCATGCACTCAAGAACTTGTGCTATATGAATTGCGACCATTGTCTTACAACCTCTATCCATGTTACTGCCACCTATGTCACTATTGACTAATGCTCCCATGTACAATCAAATGTGTCACAAGTATATTCTGTGTCGAGCTTGAGTTGTCTCAACTATTACACCAAAATCATGCAAGTACTTGCTATTATCTCAAACCCTAGATGCTTAGATTGGCAATATTCAAATAAACTAACAACACCACAATCAACCTTGCAATGTTACTGTCACAAGATGCAAGAAATATCATTTCTATTACTATAACCACTTCAAATGCTTCAACAAGGTTTATACCTGAGTTACGATCTCAGTGTTTTTTTTCTTCTGATTTTTAATTTGGATCAAAATTGGCTTCAATAATCCATAAAACATATAATGAATTAATTTTTCTATAGTTTAATAATTTCCAGGCATTATTCTACAAATCAAACTAGTTCTAGTGTTGATGCTACAAAGTTGCTATTTTCTACCTAACTATTTATTCAACAAAATGAAACTTCATAAAATAAAGTTTAATTTTTATGGAACTTCATAAAAATTAAGTAACTTGAATCCCTCTATGTCAAATATTAATTAGTAGTCTAGTGGTAAGTAGATATGTATGAAAGAATAAATTGGCACATGTACATTGAATTCATCGACTCATGAGGAATTTGCACCATGAACATGTCAAATTTAATTCCAAATTGATGACTCTTGATCTTTGTGGCCCATATATTATGTTTGCATCTGTAGCGTATGCTATAGTTTGGTGTTGCATTTCGATCTTATATATGCGCACCTGGAACTGCTACTTATGCTGGATCTATGGACTCATTTGGAAGATATGTTGGGCATAGATATGAATGCCTAGAGCAGTAATCAGTAATGATGGAAGCCTCTGTCCAAAATTAACTTGTTTACTTTTCATGACAAATTAATAGCCATGATTGATAAGAAACATATCACAAAATTCTAAGCCCTCAGTTCGAGATATTCAATGGTAATAAGGCCTCATATTGGAGAATATGTATTAAATATAGACTGGACAGTTCAAATTATTGCCCGAAATTTTTTCGCAAGGGATCGTCATTTAGGTCATTATACATCTGCCAATAAACAAGTCTAGAAGGTCAAGAATTCAATGAGTTTAATCTAAGGAACTTGTTGGTTTTATCACTTAAATTACTTTATAACTTCTCGTGCTTCATGCCCTAGTCTCAAACTTGAAAAAAACAAGAATTCTGAAATTCTATAGAACAATGAAATATTAATGGAAAAACTTCAGGGATGCCCAAATTCAAGGGCTGAAACTTTAGTAACCCTCTTTCAGGTCTCAAGGAATCACCACATAGGAGTCTACCCTAATGAAAGGGTCGAACCACACCATAGAAAGGGTCCTAGTCTCAATTAGAACCAAAACACAAGCACCATGCTATACGACACTTCAAACTTTCTAAAGTAACCTCGTCATGTGCAAATCCATCAATCCTTGTGCGGTAAGAGCTTCAAAAGATAATGATCCACATCAATAAATAATCACAAGTTTGGAAGTCTGAACTTGTCAAAACTTTGCTAAGTCAACCCCTAATAGGGTTGAAAATTTAGAGGATATGTCACTTGAAAAAAATAGTACACAAAGGCCAAGTGAGACCCTTTACCCAATAGAAAAATCCAGCGAAAATTAATAATCATGATGCCCTAACCATAGATGAATTTCAAAATTTATCTTCCTAAAGAGATCATTGTTAGATCCATATCATGATGAGAAAAGATGAAAGTCTTTATATAGATTTGAAGAGCCATCTTTGAAGGGGGCTGACTCACGTTTTTGGAGGGAACATGAAAATTCAAAACTTAAATTTTTGTTTGGAGCCAAAAATCATATGAGGTCCACTTCCCTTGCAAGTTTAAAATATGCCACTTAAATGTCTATCTTGAATATTTTATTTGGCATTTTATTTCAAGATTTGATAAAAATAATTGTAATCCCTTCCTTTTCTTATGATTGTGCCATAATTTTCTTTGCCAAATTTTCCCAATAATAGTTTGCCACATCATCTCCCTTTTGGGGGGTTTTACCCACTTGATGGGTTTTTGACTATTAAACAAGCATATTTCTAAAACAATGAGGGATCTCATGACAAGCCACATACGGTTGTAATTGACATAATGAGAAGAGTCTAATGAGGATGGTCCTGGGCCCAAGATTCCTAATCTTCATCCCCAAATGCTTCAACAAATGTGGGAATTCTGGGGTTTTCTAGGGGCTTTGACCAATGGAGCTTCCAATTCATTCAACAAATGACATTGGCATCAATTATAACACCATTCAACACAAGGGGGCTCAAATTATGCAAACCAAGAATCATGTTGAAGCTAAGAGTACTATGACAAAGCTTATGTATCAACGTTAAATGAGAATGCTTCAAACGAGGCATGAAAGAGAGTTAACCACACATATTATGGGCCAAGAGGGTAAAACTCAATGTGTGCCCCAAATAATGCATTTGCTAAGATGGTATTCCCATCATAACATGCCAACATACATACAAGTAAAATATATTGCAATTATAGATTGTTATCAAGATGAGACATCATATAATGATAAATTAATTAATGAGATTAATGAAGATTTCACTATTGTATAGTAAAAGACACAAGTGGATAGGAGGTCCTCAAGTAATTGCTTAAATGCTTAATAACCAATCATTAATTCAACCATAGTGGCCCCTAGTAATTAATATTGATCCAAGATTTTAACTTTTACACCTCATTGCGCAAGATATGTAATAGGAATTGTTAGCATATCAATAAGGAGTTAGGTACTTAAATGGAGAATGAAAATGTCTCCAATCACAATGATTAAGGTATTGATAAAACTCAAATATGGATAGAGAAGAATCTAGTGGGCAAAATGTGGTTAACATCAATCAATATACTATTCAAGTTCTAATGTAAACAAATCATCAAATGATTCATAAAAAGATGCATGATCTAGTTCTTGCAAAATAATAGTATAAGGATAAAAAATACTTGAATCCCGATAAGGAAGTCTCAATAAATCAAAGGCCTATTCTCACTAGCCTTATCTCATCCTCAATAGGTGTGCCAATTTCCTATCCATGTCTATGGAGCCCACCACTTATATATCCCATCTAACAAAGAAATATAGAATCAAACTCTTTAATATGATTCTTCTTTGGAGAAGTCTTGTTCATGATCAACAACTAGTGCAAGATAAGTTGTATTAAAAATATCTAATTCTTTGTCATTTGTCTATGCTTTTAACAAAAAAATAGAGGATAATGTTGCCTATGAGTGGCCATAAGTACAAGAATAGAGGTAAAATAAGATGCAAAAATTGATGCATCAATAAAAGCAATGTGTGATGGTCTTTTGACCCATCCATGAGATTTTCTTCAAGCTCAATATGGCCTTAGCTAAGACAACACAAATCTTAGATGATTTATGCCCTTCTAATGCAATCACTATTGCTCATAATTAGTCTTCATGTTAGATATTATGATCCAAAAATTCTTTAGTTTAGAATTATATTTTCATATAGTTAGGTTTTGTTTTATATTATTAGTAGATCTTCTATATTATTAGTATATCTAAAAAAACATTAGTTGTCAGTTGGGTTTATCTCGGATGGTTGCGTATAATGGTTATTGTTTCCCCTGCCTAGATTCAATTTCCTGTGAGAGACATGATGATGAGAAATATTTATGTAATGGCTACATGCCTATGAATAAAAAAACATTAGTTGATTAGTATTAAAATTAGGCAAATTATTAGTATTGCATTTAATGTAAGTGGACACGTGTCATTTGTGATACGTTGCCCATGACAAATTTAGTTTAGGACTTAAGCTTATTTAAATCTTATTTTTATCCTCATGCAAGAGTATCGAGAGATTGCTGTAAACTATTGCATCAATTTATTTATTTATTTTTATTTTATCCGGTTGATTAATAAAATTTGTGTGTTTAAATACACTCATTGTGGTATCAAAGAAACAATGAGGATATTAGTGTAAAGATGAACTTCTAACATTGCGAGCTTTTGGAAAACCACATCAAATTGATAAATTGTTGATTGATATGAAAATTTTCTAA
>APFE030672379.1:19575-31671 GCA_000404065.3 Pinus taeda
AATAAAATAAAATAATTATTATTATCATCATTTTGCTCCAATTATTCCGTTTAATAGATATATAGATATGCAGATATATTGAAGTTTTAGATTTAGGTTCATTTTATCAACAAGATAATAAAGATAAAATCCAGTTTTAGTCTTTGCAACCCTTTCCACTCTTCCCCACTTATCAACTGTCAGCCTCATTGAACCCTTAACATATTGAGCCAACATTCATCAAGTCCACTTGTTCATTCTTGGTTGTAAAAGAAATAACACAAGTCTAATCACCAACCAAACACTATGCAATACGCATTTGACGAACTTGAGAACCTTTTGGCTTTACCTGACTATTATGGAGACCAAAGTCATTGTATTCTTCACCTACACCATGACATTTTTCTAGCCTTCTTGTGAAACACATGTTTTTCTTGGCCTCCATAACTTGATTGTTTTCCATCATACCATCGTTTCCCTTGAGAATAATGATTGTCTTTCCATTTCTTATAATGTGTAAACTTGTGCAAACTAAAGTTTGCAAAAACTTTTCTTGGTCTTCTTAACATTGACCATTAGGATTGAAAACCATCTTTAAATCGATTGCAGATTCCTAGAATATTTCAAGAAAGAAATACACTGCCCAAACTCTAAGAGAATTCCCATTACTCCTGCTGTCGCCGAGACAAATACTTCATCCTCGGGCTTAGGGTTTTTGATGATTATGAAAACAATTCATGTAGCCAAAGAAGGCATCTCCAGAAGTCCTAGATAATAGTACGATTTAGCAACATTGGTGTCATTTTTTTTTTCAAAAATCTCTATTGCACGAGATTTGATCGCCTAATTCAACTGAAAATTTTGGAGATAGAGGCCATCATTGGGTTGTTTCATACGTTGTCTCATATAGGGATCTACAAACATGCATACATTATGTACCACAACATCTCCGGGCAACCCATCTCTGCTCACATTTCCAATATCTAGTTAGGTTTCTCTGATTTTGAAATGAGCATCGGTCACGAGCCCTTCGTCTTCATAGGAAACTAATATTTTTTCTTTGTTGGGAACTATCCGCTTCATGCTGTAGGCCTCAAATATTCCCACAAACATTCGCTGCCAGCCTACAAAATTTATATAATAAAAGAAAAAAGGGCCTTTGCCTGGTTTGTGGTATTAAATGTCGCGCTTCTTTATAAATTTGACGGGTCAATAATTTTTTTTATGACGTTTTTTTTAGATTGTCTTTCACATAAAGTTTGATTTTTATTTTTACCCATCATTTAAATATTATGTATTGCATATTTTTTTATTTTTTGTTTTGTTGTGAGTATACATACAATTTTTTGGTAGCGCTTCTTTATAAATTTGAGGGGTCAACAAATTTTATGTTTTGTTTTCATAATTTTTATAATAATGACTTGATCATATGATTTATATTACTTTAAAAATATCAACCTAGGTCCATCTTAATTCCAGATCTACCAAGCCCGGAGAGGGTTCAAATCTCTTTTCACTCTAAAAGAGGTTTGCATATAAAGAGATTTGATCCCTCTAGGCACTTTGTAGATCCAGAGTTAAAATGTATATGGCTAGTTTAATTTGCCCCTTTAAATAGGCTATATTCCACATCAATCACGAGTTCTCAATACCATGGACCATTTTTATTTTTATTTTTATAAAGTTATTATTGTTTTGTTATTTTTAATTTAATTTTATTTGGACGAGTTAAAATGTTTGCATTACGTTATATTAATATTTTTATTGTATTTTAATTTTATTTTTATGCAATTTGACTTAGTCAAAATCTTAAATATTATATTACAACATCTCTACCATATTGGGCTCAGAGCCCCTCTAGGCACATTATTTTTCATCATAGAAAATTATTTTTTTACTATGTATTTAATTTCGTGAATTGTGAGGAGCTCACTTCTACTTTTCTTTTCCTTAAGGAAAGAAAATCCTTTTCCCTGTATTAGGAGGAGAAAAATAGAATTCCACATAAGAGACTAATTATTTTAATTAATTAAATATTAATAAAAACTAAAGTAAAATTATGATTGAAACCTGATTATTGAATAATCATCTTTATTTTATTAGATTATTTACTATGATTTTAAAGCATATTTTATGCAACCATTATTTTTTTATGAATAAATGTGACTTAGAAAAAACAAATTCAAATTAAAACTCATTTACTATGATTTTAAAGAGTACTTTCTGCCTTAAGCAACCATTAAAATTTTATGAATAAACATCATTTTAGAAATAAACAAATTCAAATTATGAGTAGATTTTTTTTGGGGTAAGTTATGAGATGCATAAGAAAGATTTGTATAATCCCAACCTTTGGTATGAGATTAGCGAGACTAATTATTTTTATTAATTAATTAAATATTAATAAAAACTAAAGTAAAATTATGATTGAAACTCTGATTATTGAATAATCATCTTTATCTTATTATATTATTTACTATAATTTTAAAGCATACTTTTAGTTTTACACAATCGTTAATTTTTTATGAATAAACATGACTTTCAAAATAAAATTAAGATTAAAATTAAATTAATATGATTTTAAAGCATATTTTCAGTGTTACGCAACCATTAAATTTTCAAATTAACTCACAAATACAATTTATGGTGCTCCTCCTCACCTCTCCTCTCCTTAGGCTACAACTTTCCATTGGATAACTTGGTAGCTTCATAGTCGGTAACAACATGCATACATTAAATACAGTTCATTAATACGAGTTCAAATCAAAATAAATGAATCCACGAGAAAACAAAACTATCTTACAGAAAATCTAAGCTAGTTCAAAAGATTAAACTTACATATTTTGCATCAAGTGGGTGTGTTGTGCTTAACTAGATTGATATATAGAAATGATTTCCTTAAGCGTTTTAATAGGCGTCATCATAACAAATACAATGGGCAAAACCATGTGTTGTCAAAAGTTAAAAAGTCGTCAATTTAATTTAATTTTGTTATTTTAATTAATTTTTATTTTAGCGAGTCAAAATGTTTACATTACATAACATAACAATGCATTTTGAACTTTCCACGATTATTCATATTATTTGAATCATTGGGATATGAATTTTGTAGAGTTTTTCTGATCTGACTTTTTAGAGCCTCTTGGCACAATAATGGACACTCCACCCACCATTAGGGCCTCTTGGCACAATAATGTACACTCTACCCATCATTAGGGTCAAAAAGAAAACATAAAAATGCATTATAACATCTCTTCTAGATTGGGTTGGAGAGCCTCTTGGCACAATAATTAGCTATGTAAAAAATCAAGAGCATCTTGGCACAATAATTAGCAATGTAAAAGATCAAATTCTCCATTACTTTTTTTTGTAGGTTCTACTTGTGTGGCATATCGGGGTGATTGACCTTTCGATCACTTGGATTCATAAGGGCTTGCCAACATTCTTTTTTCTAATTATGCTACCACCCATGGACAAATAATGGTTCATATATATATATATAGATATATATATTTTATGTGGTTCACAGACCTAGTGACCCTACCAAATTATCCATTATTAATTAGGGGAAAGTATTATGAAAACTACTTGCTATTTTATAGAAAAATCAATTTTTTTGTTGCTTTATGGAAAATCAATAAAGTGTGTATATATAGATGGGTAGATTTTAAATATACCCATCAAATTGATGTTTTAAAAAATTAATTAAATGTCATTAATGACTTGCAAATCTTAAAAATGCATGCTAGTAAATGACATTTAGCAAAGGTGAAATAGGATCCGTCAAATTTAATCACTGTTTACAGCTATCTATATAGATATATTATAATTTGATCTTGCTAAGTGGTTTTGTGAATATGTTTGCGATGTAATATTTTGAAGGATAGTACTTTGGTTTGATGATGCCCTTTGCAATGAGAGTCTTAATGTAATGATATTTGGTGTTGACCTGCTTCATTTTAGAATTAAAAAATGGATTTTTAGCAAGCTTAATGGATGGTTGATTGTTAATCAACAATGAAGTGGCTTCTCGTTAATGAATTCCCAAATCTTGTAAAATGTTGTGTAATCAGGCAATCTCACACATTGAAATATATTATGCCCCTGCTGAAGAATTTGCCATTGTATTTTCCTTCTTACAACTCCAAGAAATCGTTGTTGGTCCCATATACATTAAATATCTCGATGTTGATGCCCTACCATCAACATTACCAGTAAAATTTGCATATGATTATCTAACAAGTACAAAACTCTTATTATTTTTGTATAGCAAGCCATAATCTTTTGTACCTTGGATATACCTAAGAAACCATTTTGTTGCATTATAATGGCTTTCCCTTGGTTCTTGCATTAGTTTTGAGAGAATGTTGACTGCATATGATAAATCTAGACGAGTGGTTGTCAAATAAATCAAGATGTCAATCAACTGCCTCTAACAAGGATTGTTTACCAATTCCCCCCTTCAAATTTTGAAAATTTTCACTTTTGATCCATTGGGGTGAGAACGGACTTGCACTTTGTCATGCCAAATCTTTTCAATAGTTCAGATGTGTATTTGCATTGACTAATGAAAATTCTCTTTGAATGTTGGAATACTTCAACTCCAAGACAATAGTGAAGTAATCCCAAATTTGTCATCTTGAATCCAACCTACAATTCATGTTTTACCTGTAAAATATTGTCTTCATTATTCCCAGTAAGGATCAAGCCATCGACATATATTACCAATATCATCATATAATCACCCTATTGATGGATATACAAAGTATCCCCTTATTCACTTCTTATAAATCCTACTTTGTGAAGATAATCATCCATTTTAGCATACCAGGCTACAAGAGCTTGTTTTAATCCATATAAAGCCTCGATTAATTTACACACTTTATGCTCTTGACCCTTAAGCTAAAAACTAGAAGGTTGAGTCATACAGACTTCTTCCTGCAAGTCTTCATTGAGGAAGACACTTTTAACATCCATATGATGTAATTCCATCCTTTTCGAGATACCAAAGGAATTACTATTTTGATTGTGTTCCATTTTGTTGTAGGTGTAAATATTTATTCATATTCAATCCCTTCCTGTTGTGCAAAACCCTTGGCCATGAGTCTTCATTTATATTTTTCAATCATCCCATCTAGTTTATACTTGATTTTGTAAACCCATTTGCATCTGATGGGTTTGAAATTTGGAGGACAATCAACGAGTTTCCAAGTACCATTTTCAAACACTGAATTATATTCATCAACCATTACTTTTTGACATTCTTCATGTTTTACTGCCTCTTTGAAAGTTGAGGGTTCAACGAAATCATTTGTTACTAAGGAAAAATTTTCTTCTACCATAGCACCACTCTATGTTCATGTTTTTTTCATTTCATCCAGATGAACATCTTCCATAAGTTGTTGGGCCCACTTTGGCAATTGATGTTGACTAGATTGGGGATTTTAACAATTACCATCATGAAAAGGAGGATTGATATGAATGGAAACTCTACTTTCTTCTGGAGTGTCTGAATTGTCTCCATCAGAATCTTCTAAACTTTCATTGCTTGAAGAATCTGAAGAACTTTTTGATGAAGATTTAGAGGAAATTTTTGATGAATAATAATCATGTGTTGTTGGTAAATACATATATACTTCAAACCATTGTTCCTTTTGTATCATGTTTTTCTCCTTATTTTCTTGTTTTTCCAATTTTTCAAGAAGGTTTTCAACTTCGGAAAAACTTTTTCTTTACGTTTCATCGAAAATGACATCTCAACTTACAATAAATTTACCATTAGATAAATTATAATCTCCCTTTTTCTCCTCGAAATATCTAGTCATCATGCATTTCATAATTTTTTAGTCTAGCTTAGTTCTCTTTTCCTTAGGAACTAAAGAATAACAAACTTAACCAAAAACTTGGATATGTTTAACTTTTCGCTTAAAAACATAACATGCTTCATATCGAGTGATACCTTCCAAAGAAGCAGTGGGAGATCGATTTCTTAAATAATTTTGTCTATGTAGTACTTCAACCCAATATGCAACACTTAAGCCTTTGAAATTTAACATTGATCTCACCATGCCTAACAAAGTTCTGTTCATCCATTACGTTACTCCATTTTGTTGTGGAGTATAAAACTTTTTGAATTTCCTTCTAATCCCCTTATCTCTCCAATATTTTTTAAATTCATTTGAAGCGAAATCCCCTCCATTATCTATCCTTAATGTTCTTATCTTTTCTTTGGGTTTTTTTTCAACTAGATGACAAAAATCCTTAAAAATTTCAAGTGTTTTTTCCTTTGCTTTCAAAAACTACACCCAAGTCATTCATATAAAATCATCCATGAAAAGAAAAAAATAATTGCATCCTCCAAGAGAACTTTCTAGTGGTCCACAAATGTCATTGTAAACCAATTGCAAACGCATATTTTCTCTCTATGATCCCATAGGAAATGCCTCTCTATTATGTTTCTCATAAATGCAAGCTTCACACTTTGCATTATCCTTTTTAAAAGTAGGTAATCCCTTAACCATACCATGTTTTTGTAGTTGAGAGACACGTCAAAGTTTAAATGCCCATAACGTACATGCCATAATCTAATGGGTGGAATACCTAAACTTATAACTCTTGCAAATTATTTCTTTCTAGGAATGACTTTTCCTTTCAATCTTAGAAGTTTTCCATCTTCATAACCTATCATGATTATTTTAAAATTTTGTTCGATGGAGTTAATTTTCACTAGTCCATCTTCCATGATAATTTTATATCCTGCTTGGCGAATCAATACTAAGGAGAATAAGATATTTTTGAATGTTAGTACATAGCAAACATTTGAAATCATTCTCTCTCCAATGCCAAGAATAGATACTTTCATAGTGTTGGAAATAATATTGAGAGGGGGGCTGAATCAGTATTATTAGATCAATAATTTAATTTTCAAAACTGATTTGTATATGCTACTTAAGCTTAGTGAACTAGCGTGTATATGCAACTGTACTTAATTGAACCAACGTATATGCAGAGCTCTTTTGATTTACCCAACTTATCATGCATTGAACTTTAACCAGTATATTAGGAATTCATCAATGTAGTAAAAACATAATAAAGCATCACACATAAGCGATGCACATGAACACCAAGATATAAGGTGGAAACACAACGTGGGTGAAAACCACCTGCTGTAATCGTCTCTATCTTCTTTTAATAATAAGAAAATTCTGTTTACAATTTTTATATTGGTGCAGTCTTATACCAGTACGCAGGCTTCTACCTGCAGAAGGCTACAACCTTCTCTCGTTCTCCAGCTTCTACTGGAAGGGAGCTACAACCCCCTAGCTCTTGTACTAGCTGATATGTTTACTAGTATGTAGGTGCCGGCCTACAGAAGGCTACCACCTTCTCTTTTCTTCCAGGACCACGTTTCATAAATTTTCAGACTGGATCCATCAACAATATCATTCAATCATCAAATATATCTACATCAACCAATCTCCTTTTGAACCAACCACAACCGAATCATTCAATCACTTCATAAATTTGATCATTCAGAATGTTGTCACCAGAATACAGTAACTAGAACCCAAGCCAGAACCTAGAACACTGCAACAACAAACAGAAGCAACTAAAACATATTTTATAAGGTATACGCTACTTCCATGTGTTGAACCTGCGTGGATACATGCTTTCCTCAAAGCGAACCAGTGTACAGATTTGTAAATCAAATTTATGATGTATACATTGTTTTTATATGCAGAACCAACGTGTATACACTCCTTTTCTAAAGTGAACCTGTGTATAGATCTGTAAATGATGATTTAAACATAACAACTATTCCAGACTTTAGTCATACCCAGATCATCATATTTACAGACTACAACATGCACCCGTTATTTAGATACATGATCAAACCACATAAAGATAATTCACTTCAAGCCTTAAGATTTTGATACATCATTAGATCATATCCTTCATTAAATGCTAAGGTTCATCCTTGGTTCAAATCAAGCACAGTACCATAAGCCAATAACCTGCATATTAGATCTCACACTTCATCAAATATTCGATACTTGCACACCTTGGCCTAATGATCTTCTCCTCCTTTTATAGTTTGTAGGCCTTTCTCAATACCATGGACCAAAACCACTTAGGACCAATACCTTGGACCAAATACCTAGGGTCGATACCTTGGACCCGATACCTTGGACCAATACCATAGATCAAAATACCATGGACCAAATACTTCGGACCAAACACTTAGTTTTCTAAGGTATACACGCTTTTCCTTTTGTGAAAGTGCATGTGTATGTATATGTGACTTGTATACAGTGAACCTGCGTGTATATGCAACTTGGTCAATGGTGAACTTGTGTATACCTCTCTTTCTTCATTTTGTGTAGTTTGATCTGTAACTCTGTGCTGTTAACCTGCAGTATTGTGATCTATCATTTGAGTGAGTTTCCATCAAGGACAACACCTGTATCATAATGCCAACAATCTCCCGCTTTGGACTTGATGGAAACACCAATTCACTCTCCCCCTTTGACATCAAGGGCAAAGGGTCATGCTCCCCCTGAGTACATGCTGAATTCTCTGCAAAAACATGACTCTATACATACATCACCAATGATTCATACATACGTCCATCTCCCAACCAAGTGGGGATATATCAAATTTGACTCATCCAGCCAATAAAGTGGGGATATACCAATTGTTTATACATGACAAAAATAAGAAACATTACATCATCTGTCCCATGCATAGTGGGGTTACAAATTAGGTTTTTTCGTGACCTTCACATTAAAAGATATACATGAAATATATAATAGAGACCAAATATCTTAAACAAGACCATGATAGTCATCAACAACTATCATCAACAACATCTATCAACAACATCTAGACCAGCAACATGTATATGTCCATCATTAGTTCCCAAGATATCATCAACCATGTTCTCCCCCTGAAACTGTTCCACCTGTTCACTGTCAGACCTGATCATTGCATACGTCAGTAAGAGATATCAAAGCATCATCATCAATCAGATATACATCAAGTGATCAACAACACTATGAGGATCAATATATTAGCAGATTGAAACCATAATCAAACAGGGCATATAATTGACAAAACCATAGTAGACCCCTTTTTTTTTAGTCTAGCCCACTGTTTTTCTTCAAACCAACATATATGCGACTGTGCCTACAAAAAATCGTGTATGTAGCGACTACGCTTCATGAAACTTGCATATAACCACCTTTCTCTGAAAAATAGGATTTAACAGCAGGATGATGCAGAAGCTACTCCTAGCTTTTGCCTAAGATATTCAAATGTCTCTTTGGGCAGTGGTTTAGTGAATATATCAACAACCTGTTCTTTGGAGGGAACATACTCCAATTTGACCTTTTGTTCAAGCACTTGTTCACGTAGGAAATGATATTTCATAGGTATGTGCTTGGTCTTGGAGTGCATGACTGGATTCTTTGAAATATTGATGACACTTGTATTATCACATAGAATGGAGATGGGTGGAGTACATGTGATCTGAATATCTTGCAAGGTTTGCATCATCCAAAGTAATTGTGTGCAGCAAGATGCAGTAGCCACGTATTCTGCTTCAGCTGTAGATAATGAAATTGAACTTTGTTTCTTGCTGAACCAAGACACTAACCTAGAACCCATATAGAATGCACCACCACTAGCGCTCTTTTTGTCATCAACACTTCCTACTCAATCTGCATCTATATATGCATGAAGTGTAAGATCTGTATCTCTAGGATACCAGAAACCCAAATTCTGTGTTCCTTGAAGATATTTGAAAATCCTTTTGACTGCCTGAAGGTGTGATTCCTTTGGATTGGCTTGGAATCTTCCAACTATTCCCACTGCATGCATGATGTCCGATCGTGTACCTATTAGATAACGCAGACTGTCAATCATGGATTTGTAAGTTGGTTGATGTACAACCGCTGATTCATCATTTGAGCTAAGACTGCATCCTGTTACCATTGGGGTACATACTAGTTTAGAATCCCCCATGCCGTACTTTTTAAGGATATGTTTGAGATATTTGGTTTGTGAGAGAAAAATACCATCTTTATTTTGTTGAACTTGTAGACCAAGAAAATAGGTAAGCTCACCAAGCAAGGACATTTCAAATTCTTGCTGCATTATTGAAGCAAAATTCCAACTCATGGATTCTTCATTGCTACCAAAAATGATATCATCAACATACACAACAATTATTAGCAATTTACCAGTGTCCATCTTTGTATATAGATTGCACTCTGCTGACCCCTTTGAAAAACCATGTTGGTGGAGATATTTGTCAATATGGTAATACCATGCCCTTAGAGCCTGTTTTAGACCATAAAGAGCTTTTCTGAGTTTGCATACAATTTTTGCATCATTTCCAAGAATGAATCCTTCTGGTTGTTCAATATAGACTTCTTCTTCTAAGTATCCATGAAGAAAGGAAGATTTTATATCCATTTGGTATACTTTGAATTTCTGAAAACTAGAAAGAGCAAGAAATATTCTTATGGCTTCAAGTCTAGCAACAGGTGCAAAAGTTTCTTCAAAATCTATACCTTCTTGTGGTATACTTTGAATTTCTGAAAACTAGAAAGAGCAAGAAACATTCTTATGGGTTCAAGTCTAGCAACAGGTGCAAAAGTTTCTTCAAAATCTATACCTTCTTGTTGAGCATATCCTTTACAAACAAGTCCGGCCTTGTTTCTAATAACTTCTCCATTTTCATTCAACTTGTTTTTGAATATCCATTTAGTTCCTAGGATATTCTTATCATGAGGTCTAGGAACTAATTCCCAAGTATTATTCTTTTCAATTTGCTCAAGTTCTTCATTCATGGCCACATTCATCTCTGCATGTTTCATTTACATTTTGAGGTTCAATGTGTTAGGCCCCTATACTACTAGTGTAACCCCTTATTGTTATTAGTAAAACCCCCTTATTATATTGATGTACCCATGTAGTGTCCATATTGTTACTATTGTGCCCCATAGAAGCCCACTATTGTTATTATTATTCCCTTACATTATTATTGTTATGTCGGCTCTGATTATATTATGACCCTTTAGACACCTATATATAGAAAGGAGTTATTTTCATTTGTATCATCAAAGAATCATTCATTTTGTGTAATGTAAAGGAGGTTATCCCCTCGAAGAGGCTGAATTCTAAGGTGTTGATCTATCTTTTCTATCTTTTTGTGAGCTGGTTTCATAACATTTGGTATCAGAGATTTGGATTCTAGGGTTTTGCTGCTCCAAATAGGTCATCGTGGTATTTTCTCTATAACGTTTTTCTGCGATGTTTCATAAGTGAAAAAAACCCATTTGAGATGAAATGGCACTGAACCTCAGGTCCAAATTTCAGTATTTTTCACTCTATATTTGCAGATATATGATCTGAGGAAGTTAGTAGTTTTGCAGTCTCCTGAATTACATTCCAAACAAGTGACCTGGGGAAAATCGTCATAACTTTCTCTTTGAGCATCAAATTGAAATTTCATAAGAAGTTATAGAAAGAGGATGGATTGTAGTTTATTATATATATTTTTCAGAGCCAAAGGTTGAAACAGTGACACGTGGCACGTTGTACAAGTTCGTTCAACTGAACTAGTCTATAATTGGGTCACTGTGGGAGATTTGAAATAACTCTTCCTTGGAGAATACAGTTCGGATCAGACTGGTGGCATTAGAAAGAGGACGTAGAGGGCTACTACAAATCACAATTTCAGAACTTAAAGATTTGAAATTACAGAGTTACAGTCGTTTCAAGATCGAGCTCCTAAAATCAAGAAAAAGCAAGATGAGGAAGTTTGATGGCAAGGATCCGGTAAATTGGATACTTCAAATGGAGCAATATTTTGATCGACATGGTGTACCACTGTTACAAAAGATATGTATTGCATCTTCATATTTAGAACCAGATCAATTTTTATGGTATAAAGGGCTTTGTTCTCGTAAACAACTTGTTACGTGGTCAATTTTCACAGAGGAAATGATAGCACAGTATGATGATACAAAGAGAAACACCTTCTTTAGAGCAACACCACAACAATTGGAAAGAGTAAAAGGGCTTTGTTACACAGTGGAAAGTAAAATTATG
>APFE030672379.1:33115-55865 GCA_000404065.3 Pinus taeda
TCAATGAAACAATATAAAGTATTCTTCTCCACGAGGTGACTTTTTCCTTGATGGTCCACATAAGTCAGTATGAACAAGTTCAAGAGGCTTACTAGCTGACACTTCTTTTTCGATGAAGTGAGATCTAGTTTTCTTACAGAATTGACATGATTTGCATATAGTATTTTCAGGAATGTTGATATTTGGAAGATCACGAACAACCTAGAATCTACATGCTTTTCTTATTTGAGAAAAGCTTAGCTGTCCCAATCTTCTGTGCCATAGCCAGTTTTCATCATTTTTGCTTAGATAGCACTATTGTTGTCCTCCCTTGAGTATGTATAGGTTGTTTGGAGTTCTTGTCCCTTTGATCACAGTTTCTCTTGTATCAAGCTCATGAACAACACATCCATTTGATCGAACCACTACTTCATTTCCTTGATCACACATTTGACTTACACTCAGCAAGTTAGCTTTAAGCGATCAACATACATAACATTCCTAGCTTTAACTTTTTCTTTCAAGAAAATAGAGCCTTTACCTTTTATGGCAGCAGGATTGTCATTTCCAATTGAGACACTCTTTTCCTTTTCTAAGGCATTATATGAGTGTAGTTTTTCTTTGTCACTTGTCATGTGTTTTGAGCATCCACTGTCGATGTACCACTGGTTTTCTTGTCCTTCTGCATATAAGGCTATACCACATTTTTCTGTTTTCGGTTCTTTCTTTCTCCATATTTCGGGATTTAATGGAGTTTTCTCCTTTTGAGCTATTTGCTAAAATTTACTCCTGCATTCAGATTCTTCATGGCCAAAGTTGTTACAGATTGAGCATTCTATTTCATTTTCAAGAAGAGAAAAGTTATTAATAGGAACTTTTCTTGATCCCTGTCACATTCCTTTGATTTCGTGCTTCTCTAGTCATGATAGTTTTGTAAGCAACACATTGAGCAACTTTGTGTCCAAAATTATGACATGAGAAACATTGACCATTAAAGAAGTTCATGCGATTACTGAATCTACTAACCTGTTGATTGTAGTTTCTATTGATATTTATATTTGAAGAAGATTGAGTATGATTTACCTGAGGTTGATTGTGGCTTCTTTTCATCCTTGAAGTAAATTGAGCTTGATTCACCTGGTGATATACTTTATGCCTTCGCTGACGATTATCAAATTGTTCACTGCTCTTTGCTGCATCAAGATAGCTTTTAGTGGAGGTTGACGACTTTTGTGATTGAGATGTTTCTTCAGTATATCCAAGACCAGTCTTTATCAGAGGAGAGCATTGCAATTTGATAATTTCATTTAAGGTTTTTGATACTTTAACAAATCTAAGATTGAGAGCTTTTGTTTTCTCAAGATCCTTTCTTAGACCCATAATTTCACATTCCAGCTTTTCATTGTGTTTTTCCCTTTCAGCAAGTTGGTATGTCAAGGTATCTATAATAATATTCTTTTCTTCTAAACAGATTTTGAGTTTAGAGATTTCTTCATAAAGGTCATATTCATCTAAAGCATCCAAGAAATCATCATCTTCATAAGCCATCAGAAGTCTATAGTCATTACTATTTTCATCTTCATCACTATTTGGTAAACCATCGCTATCTTCATGAGTATAGTAGCTCTTTTTACTTACACTTTGTTTTCTATTCCATTTTGTAGATCCCTTCTCTTTATCATATTTATCTTTATGAGGACATTTGGCAGCATAATGACCGACTCTACCACAGGCAAAACATTTGAAAAGTAGTTTACCTCTGAATCTTTCGGAACCCCGTTGAAGCTTCTTGACAAAGTTTGCTTCCTCTTCTTCTTCTGAAATATGTCCTGATTCATTGAGTTCTTCTTTTCCTTTTGTTGAAGTTTTAAGTGCAGCTTCTCTCATATCTGATGGACCTCCTTTTCTCATCTCAAAGGCAGTTAAGATTCTGTGAAGCTATGTCATAGTAATAGTTTGTAGATCCTACTTTTCTTCTATGGCAGATACATTTGATTCAAATTTAGCAGATAAGGATCTTAAAACTTTTTCAACTAAGGTAACTTCCTTTATCTCTTCACCCAGATTATTTATGCAATTAACAATCTCATCTATATGTAAGAAGTAACTAGCTATACTTTCATCATTGTGCATCTTGAGAGTTTCATATTGAATTTTGAGAGTTTCCAGTTTAGCACGTTTTACCTGAGAGTATCCTTCATAGCTTAGAATGATTTTGTCCCATATTTCTTTGGCTGATTTGAGCTACATAACTTTGACAAACTCTAATTGTGACAGACTTCCCAATAATGTATTGACAACCTTGGCATTGGTTTCATATTGCTTTTTACCTGCTGTAACTGTAGGAATTGTTGATGGAAATGTATGTCCTCCTTCCACGATTTCCCAGACATCTGTTCCGAGAGATTGAAGATAGGTTGTGGTTCTTACCTTCCAATAAACAAAGTTGCTCTCGTCAAAGATTAGTAGTCTGATGGATCCCCCGCTTTCTTGATTACTCATGATGATGGATCTTCCTTCAAGCGATCAAGCTTCTTTTGTAGGACCTGCTCTGATACCAATTGTTGGAAATAATACTGAGATGGGGGGTGAATCAGTATTATTAGATCAATAATTTAATTTTCAAAACTGATTTGTATACGCTACTTCAGCTCAGTGAACTTGCATGTATATGCAACTGTACTTAACACAACCAGCATATATACAAAGATCTTTTGATTTACCCAACTTATCATGCATTGAACTTTAACCAGTATATTTGGAATTCATCAGTGCAGTAAAAACAGAATAAAGCATCACACATAAGCAACACACATGAACACCAAGATATAAGGTGGAAACCCAATGTGGGTGAAAACCACCTGTTTCAATCGTCTCTATCTTCTTTTAATAATAAGAAACTTCTGTTTACAATTTTTGTACTGGTGCAGTCTTATATCAGTACACAAGCTTCTACTTGTAGAACGCTACAACCTTCTCTCATTCTCTAGCTTCTACTAGAAGGGAGCTACAACCCCCTAGCTCTTGTACTAGCTGATATGTTTACTAGTACATAGGTGCCGGCCTACAGAAGGCTAGCACCTTCTCTTTTCTTCCAGGGACCACGTTTCATAAATTTTCAGATTGGATCCATCAACAATATCATTCAATCATCAAATATATCTGCATCAACCAATCTCCTTTTGAACCAACCACAACCGAATCAATCAATCACTTCATCAATCTGATCATCCAGAATGCTATCACTAGAATAGAGTAACTAGAACCCAACCTAGAACCCAGAACACTGCAACAACAAATAGAAGCAACTAAAACATATTTTTATAAGGTATACACTACTTCCATGTGTCGAACCTGCGTGCATACGTGCTTTCCTCAAAGCGAACTAACGTACAAATCTACAAATCAAACTTATGATGTATATGTTGTTTTGATATGCAGAACCAACGTGTATATGCTCCTTTTCTAAAGTGAACCTGCGTATAGATCTGTAAATGATGATTTAAACATAACAACTATTCCAGACTTTAGTCATACCCATATCATCATATTTACAGACTACAACATGCGCTAGTTATTTAGATACATGATCAAACCACATAAATATAATTCACTTCAAGCCTTAAGATCCTGATACATCATTAGATCATATCCTTCATCAAACGCTAAGGTTCATCCTTGGTTCAGATCAAGCACAATACCATAAGCCAATAACCTGCATATTAGATCTCACACTTCATCAAATATTCGACACTTGCACACCTTGGCATAATGATCTTCTCCTCCTTTTGTAGTTTGTAGGCCTTTCTTAATACCATGGATCAAAACCACTTAGGACCAATACCTTGGACCAAATACCTAGGGTTAATACCTCGGACCTGATACCTTGGACCAATACCATGGATCAAAATACCATGGACCAAATACTTCGGACCAAACACTTAGTTTTCCAAGGTATACACGCATTTCCTTTTGTGAAAGTGCGTATGTATGTATACGTGACTTGTATACAGTGAACCTGCATGTATACGTGACTTGTATACAATGAACCTGCGTGTATACGTGGCTTGGTCAATGGTGAACCTGCATATACCTCTCTTTCTTCATCTTGTGTAGTCTAATCTATAACTCTGTGTTGTTAACTTGCAGTACTGTGATCTGTCATCTGAGTGAGT
Organism: Pinus taeda; assembly: GCA_000404065.3. Classification (NCBI taxonomy): domain Eukaryota; kingdom Viridiplantae; phylum Streptophyta; class Pinopsida; order Pinales; family Pinaceae; genus Pinus; species Pinus taeda. The sequence goes on from APFE030672379.1 coordinate 37,270, forward strand.
TGCCATCAAGGACAACACCTGTATCATAATGCCAACACGTAGTACCCTTTCCATGAAGTGCATGTTCTGGCCAAGAAGATTGAGTTGAGCTTACGTTCCTGAAATGTCCAAAAGAAGTCCTTTATAAATGCCAAGTGTTGAGTGGCCCCTATGTCTAATATCCATGCATTTTCATAATCACTCCCAAAATAAAAATTGGAGACTAAAGCACATAATTTTGTAGCTTGAAGAGTAGTGAACAAATTCAAAATTATCATCCTCTTGATTATTTTCATATTGTCCTAAAGTTGAATGTTGCTCGCATTTTGAAATCTTATATGTTGGAGTCAAACAATTTTCTGCATAATTACCAACTCTATTGCAACACCTACATACAACTTGACTTAAGTCTCAACCTTGTCCATATTTTTTATTATGATTAGGAGGCCTCTTTGATTGAATTCTTCTGGAATTGTTTGATCCCTATTGAAAATTACATCTTCCTCTTCTTCCTTCTTGACTATGTCCTCTTCCATAATTATTTTCTCTTCTGTGACTGCTTTCTCTTCCATGATTACTTTCTCTACCTTGACTTCTTCCTTTGCCTCATCCTCTATAAGACCATTTATTTTTATTTCTTCATCCTTTGTTATTCACCCTAGTTCCTCTTCCTCTTGAACTTTCAGTTGATGACCTGCTTGAGTTTGTACCTATAAGAAAGACATCTCCACCTGTAAGAAAGACAAATCCACATGTTTGTTTCTTGTTTCGAAATGTTTTATCATGCTAAGCTAACAAGTCACATAATTGATCAAATGATGCCTTGCCCAATTTTCCTATCAATTGTAAAGTCTCCGTACTTATTTTATAATAGGATGTCAATCATGCAATTAAAAATATTGTCATTAGACTATCTTCTATAGCAATAAATCATGAATTACTTATTTCTTGTCTTATGTTTTTTTGCGTTGAAATGTATTCAAGTACATCTCCCCCTTAAATTTTTTTATGTAGAAACAATTCTAATTAAAGAACCACCCATTTTGTTTTAGGTTGTTTATCGAAAAGATATTTGAAAGTTTTCTAAGCATTCCAAGCATATAACACATTCTCTTTATGAACATACATTTCTTCATTTATAGAGGATTTTATTAATTCCATTGTTTTTTCATCCCTAAGTTCCCACTTAGCTAGAGAATTATTGTCAGTGGGTTTATTAGGTTTTACATCACGGTTGCATATATACTTTTGTAACTCATTATAAATTAGAGTGTTTTCCATATGACATTTCCATGTTTTATAGTTCGTTGAGCCTTCAAGCTTTTTAGTCTCAGAAAACAAATTAACAAGCTTTGACATTGTGAATGTTGTGTGAGAAATCAAGAAAAGATGTAAGTATTGTGCAAGGAAAATAAGGTGAACACACCATACACTGCACAAAAAAAGGACTGTGGGGGCTTGGCCTTGACCCTTGTATAGTCACTTAAGAAAAAAGAAAGTGATTGAGCTTTGCACTTGGCTCTAATCAATTTTTGAATTTCTTTTTATAATGATGGCTTGTTAAATTTTTTAGAATTTGACCTTCAAATATGTTATTTCCCTTTATTTAAATTAATTTTTATAATGGTCCTTGCCCATGCCCACCCTTCAAATAGAAATGCTCCACATTACCAAAAAAAAAAAAAATCTCCCTTTTGAACTAAAATCAAATAAAATAATAGTTTCACCCACTTAATACTAAATGAGCACTAGGGCCTAGGGTATATTCCCTCAAATTATTTCTCCTTGGTTAAGAACTGGACTTATGGAAACAACATCTCAAGACCCAGAGGCATCTGGAGTGAGGCATATAGTGACAAGGTTTTCCTTGAATAACATTGACAAGCCAACCTGTATTTGCTTCTAGTAGCCAATGATGATTGTCCAACCACTAATTTGACAGCTAAATTATCATAAATTTTCCCACTTTCTAAAAAAACAACAAAACTAAAAACTAAATGGGGAGCATCAATGACCATTCCCAAAAATTATAACATATCTATATAGATGCCTGCAAATCTATGAGTGTAATCATTGGTCGTTGAAAAGAAGCTCGGTATTTAATACCACAAACTGTGTAAAGGATTTGTTTTCTTTTATTATATAAATTTTGATGGTTGGTAGTCAATGTTTATGGGATAATGGGGTAGGGAGCATCTAGGAGAAGGTAGAATCCCTAGTTAGAGTGGGAATCCAATTATCACTTATTTTCCATCCATCATCGCGGTTGAGGTTGTTAGGGTGTTTTCCTATTTCTATGGCTTGTCTAAATTTCCTATGGTGATAATGATCAATTTTGGCCACAACACAAGAGTTTTTGATACAAATGTGATGATTGGTTTTGCTAGAGTGCTCGGCCAAAGCTGAGTTTTTGAAACAGTTATGCTTAATGTCAACGACATGTTCTTCAATCCTGGTTAATATAGATCGACCGATCTCCCCAATGTAGGCTTTGCCACAAGAACAAGGAACTGAATAAACCCCTTTGTGGTGTTTCAGATTGATAGGATCTTTTACCGATTTCAGACATCTGCTATGGTATTCATGGGTTTGAAGGTGGTCTTTATATTATTCTTTTTTAAAATGTAAGAAATCTTATCAGTGGTGCTAATATGTAGGGAAGGTGAACCTTACCAGCACAATCATCCATAGTTTGTTTATTTATAGGATTCTCCGCTTTCTTGAAAGATTTGATACCTTGGTGTCTTCTATATCCATTCTTTTAAAAAAAAATCCAAGAGGTGGTTCTTCTCTTGATCAAAATGATCGTGATCTGAGATACGCACAACCCTGGTTGCTAGAGTGTTAAGCACCCCAAGTTTTTGAGCAGGATGATGGCGAGAGTTGGCATGAAGCTAATGTTCTGTGTGGGTTTTCTTACGATAGACCTGGTGACATATTGAGCCATCTTGGTTTATCTTGATTAGGATGACAAGAAAGGGAAGGCTGCCATTCTCCTCTACTTCCATTGTAAACTTGATATCAGTTGATTGACTATTAAGGTGTTCTAGGAAAATGTTTAATTTTTCTTTTCCATGAGGCCAAATGACATAAGTGTCATCGACAAATATTTTCCAAAGATTAGGTTTTAAAGGGGAAGACTCATTGGCTTTAGCTTCAAAATTTTCCATGAAAAATTTGGCAATGATGGGAGACAAAGTTGATCACATGGCCACACCACAAGTCTGCTCATATATGTCATCTTTAAAGTTGAAAAAGGTAGATTTCAGACAAACTTCTACTAATTTATCTGTTTCAGGATCAATGGTTTTGTGGACTACTTCCATGGCTTCATATATGGGAATATTGGTATAGAGAGATTTTACATCAAAACTCACCAAGATGTCAATTTGGTCTAGTTTTATCTGTTTGATCTCATTGATGAAGTGATTGGAATCTTTGACAAAGGAGCTAGTGTTCCCCACCATAGGCTTAAGCTTTTTAGCAAGATATTTCGCGAGATGGTAAGTGGGGCCTCCAACGGTATTGATGATGGGTCTAATGGGGATACCTTCTTTGTGAATTTTAGGGGCTCCATAAATCCCAGGGGTGTAGGAATTGGTTTCAATAAGATTTTTGTTATTGTGTTCATTGCTCAATTTTATCAAGTTATTAACATTATTGGAGATATTTTTTATGAGATTCTTTTTTAATTTAATGTAACATCCACTATTGGCTAGGTGGTCTAGTATCTTCTCATTGTAGTCTTCTGTGTTCATTATAAAATTTGCACCATCTTTGTCAGCTTTCAAGACCACAATATTGGGGTTTTGGTTTAAGGTCTTGAGAGCAAGGTATTCCTATTTGGAAATGTTGCTTCTGGGTGGTTTAGCCTTTTTGAGGATGAGAGAACAATCCTATCTAATTATCTCTTTAATTTTGTCTGATAAATCCTAATCCCATATTAATTGTTGCACAAAATGTCTTCTTTAGGGATGGTATGTAGGGAAATAGAAAAATTTAAGCCTCTTTCGAGTAGACCTAAAGTGATTTGGTCAATTTGGGTGTTAGAGAGATTCACAATATGATTACTTATCTTCTTAGCATCCAATGTTGTTGTTATATATTCACTATTTATTTTTTTGATTTCTTGAATTTCTTGAACTATGGATGCTGTCCTATCATCCACTGTGAGATTAACGACTTTATTGGAGGCCTTATCGCATTTTCTATTCCCGTTGTCAAACACCCAAGTCGTTGTTTCATCCTTACTATTTATTGTTTCGATTTATTGACTTACATTTTTAATTTGTGTGGCTACTAACCTATCTTCCACCGTGAGTTTGTCTCTTTCGCTTGAGGCCTCATTGCATTTACCTGTCCCACTCTGTATAATCCCATAGTCCAACAACGAATCTGGCATCGAACTTCGTGCAACCAGCAAGATCTGTGATGCCACTTCTCTGGCATTCGTTGTAATGGTTTGAGGCACTGCGTTAGTTATCTATGTTTCCCACTCAGCTTCAAGTACCGTGAGCATGCTTCTGTTCCTGCTATCTGTTGGGTAGCGGAAGCCCCGCGCAACGGTTATAGGGTGCGAAGTTGGACATTTTGGGTAAATTTAGGATAAAGAATCTGCTGAACACGCAGAGCGCGAATTGTAATAGGTTGAGTCAAAGGGTAGTCCGCCCAAAAATAATAAAAAGTAATGTAAATAGAGTCGGCCCCCGTAGGGATCACGGGCTAGGAAAGGGTATAAATAGAGCGTAGCACTATGAGGGAAAGGCAGTTCTTTTAGCATGAAATGTAATGGGTACTTGAAGTAGAAAGATCGAAAGCATCTGTAAGTCTGAGTCGAGGGTTAAGTAGGAGGTAGAGGCTCTGCAGCTGTGTGTGCAGAGGCCTAGAAAGTCCGTAGATGTGTGCGTGGACCCTTGCAGTTGAGTGCGCAGGGTGGATCTGGATGTATTGGTGAAGAATAATAATAAAGAAAAGTTTGCTTATGTAATTTTGTATTATCGTGCATCTGTCTTTATGGTTAATCTTTCTATATCTAGTTAATGCAAATGTGATGAATGTATGCGAATCTGGGTTCATTTTGAGCGTAAATAAATTATGTTGGTTAAATGTTTCCTTAAAGACCTTGTTGAATAGATCTGAATCATAACTGCTTCCTTCAAGTAAGAATAGCGCATGAATAAGAGAATTATAATCACCCTGGATCAGTGCGAAGGTCAAAGCAGCGCGGAGTTGTAGAACAGTGCACGAACCCTCCAGTACATATCTAGACATCCCTAGGGTGTGGAAACCTAGTTCCAGCACTCTCCCCTGCTACCTCGGGTGACACCTCAGTCTGCACTTTGCGGGCTGTTGTCAAAAGTGCCGGTAGCTGCAGGATTTGTTTGGCTAAATAACTCTTCTGAACCTGGGTCAGGTCCAAACAAGCCAACAAATGGTTCCGTTGCCAGGACTGGGATTTGTCGAAAGGGTGTTTAGGTGTGGAATGCGGGGAGCCAATAGAGAAAGAACGTTGAAAAATTCGAGAGAAGCAGGGATAGTGATATATTAAGAGTAGCAATGGCGAATGAAATTCAGTTACCTGTATTTAAGGGAGCTGGAGGTGAAGACCTGGAACAATTTTGGTTTGTGCTAACATCAGTATATATTGTGCAGCAAGTCACGGATGATAACATTAAGAAATCCATCTTAGTCAGCACACTGCAGGACCGGGTGCTAACATGGTACATGAAATCTCAACCCAAGCAGAAGTGCTGGAAGCAGCGATGCTGCTGCACGAAACCCTGGTACAAGACCTAGGGTTGGGAGTTCAGTAAATCCAAGCGCAGGTCCAAAATTTTTGTTTGGAGTTACAAAAGTTAAAACATGACCAGACGCCACATTCAGAAATCTGGGAGGAAGTATGGTGCATCAAGTGCAGAGGCCAGGGACACGATAAGGATCATTGTCCAGTGTTGGTGAATTTTGTGGTCATAGGGGGACTGACACCATTGTGACTAGAGGCACAAATAGGGTGGAGCGCAGTCGCCCGCTCTAGTGTGCAATCTGTCAGGTAGGAGGAAAGCACAACACAGATAATTGTTATCTATTACCAAAATACAACTAGACCCCCCACCAGCTCTTTTGCAACTTTTGTAGATCAGTGGGTCATGAGGAAAGGGATTACTATAGTTATCGAATTTTAATGGACCAGGCACCTACCTATAGAATGAAAACTGAGGGTCGAGCTTAGGATCCAACCGCGGTAACTGGGCATGGTGGGTTCCGAGGACGAGGTCGAGGACGGGGCGGAATGGGACTAGGAAGGGGTTGTGGGCAGCTAATCTATTACAATTGTGGAGGACCGGGACATTATGCATGAGATTGTACCAATACAACCTGAATATCATGTCCGTATTGTGAGCAATTCGATCACGAGCTGCTAGATTGCCCCATGCTGATAGCACAGATTTGCGAAAAGAAGGCAGCGCCTCCTACAACAATGCAAAATGTGCAGATGATGAGAACTGAACCTCGCGACTACAAACCCACGGCCAACAGGATATTGTGACACGACGCAGCTATAGGAAGGGTCGATGGGAAGACTAATATGGAAGCTAGGGAAAGCTTCACAGATGTCTCTACTCGAGGTAGTAGGGATTCGCCTGAGCCAACTCAAGATCCCTCGATGATGACTACCTTCTTAGAGACATGCCTAAAACTGCTTCGCGACAACCAGGCAGTTAGAGGGTTACATGAAGTGATTACTAGATGCGCAGGGTGGGATGAACCTCGCGCAGTCTAGAAAATAGGAAGACTAACATCGGGGATGGGTTAGGAAATGCGGCTAACAACACAAATTAGCGACTACGAGATGGATCAGGTCATTCTAGACCTAGGTTTTGATGTATACGTATTGCCTAGATAGACTTGGGAGCGCATGGGTAAGCCTACACTATAATGGTCTCCTATCCAATTGCAGCTTGCCAACCAACAGAAGATCTTGCCCATGGGAAGGCTGCAAGGGGTTACAGTAGACATTGATGGCATGAGTACCTAGACAGATTTTGAAGTTATTGAAATTATGGACGAAATAGTCCATATCCTGCGTTGGATAGAGTGGGCCATTGACATGAATGGGGTTATTAACCTCAAACATAGGAAGATGATATTCGAGAAGAAGTTGCTCCGGGTTGTTGTTCCACTGGACCCAACAGACGGACTGTGCTACACAGAATCAGCGTGTAGCGAAGAGAGGGGTGATGTATTAGGTAGTATCTACAAACTTGCTGCAACAGAGGAGCAGAGCTTCTTGCGGGGTTATGCTAGTGATTCAGATGAGGAGGAAGAATGATGGCACAACAGGGTGAAAGAGACAACCACATTACACTGTAATATGATGATGAAATCCTTGTATTGCGTTAAAGTTCAGAATCATGAACTGCTGACGTATGACAAGCTGACAGTAGTAGAGGACTTCCTGGATAAGTTTGAAAGCACGGTACCAGAGTACCAACGGTTCGATGCACTAAAATGGGAATTGCATGCGACACCAGCGTGATGGTGGGATACCCATGTAGCAACCTTCAAAGATTGGCGAAGCTGCAGGCACATGATGCATATAAGATTTGGGAAGCCTAAACTAAGAATAACGGTGAAATACAATGGAGGAGATGATTCGCGCATGCACCTAACCAATTGGACCTGAGCTTATGTTGTGGAGCCCAACCAGAATGAGTGCACTTATTTTAACATACCCTAGATGCCATTCCAAGAAATTGGTATATGGAAATAGAGCTCCAACATGGCACTGGCGAATGGGATATCCTACGCGAAGGGTTTTTGTCGACTTTTCTCTTTGAAGACCAATGGATGGATACTGTGGATGACACATTACAGCTAGTAAAGACTGCCATATTCAGAAAACTGCCAGAACCAGAAGAAGTTGGGCCATCAGATGGTCGCGTCAGTTGAACCAAGCCTTAGCATGTTATAATGTACAAGCAGAAGATGGTGAGGATGATTCACATAACATCAATATACCAGAATCTGAAGGGAATTGTGAGGTGCACGACCTTGAGATAGAAGATCCAAACATCATGGCGCTGTTGAAAATAAGGTAAGTAAATATTGGAATAGAGGAAGAGCCGAAGTATGCCATGTTTGGAGACTATTGGGACGACGCCACAGTGGAAAAGGTCGTCGAACTACTCCGCAAATATCGCAATTTATTTCCTACAAAAATGATGGAGTTAAAAGGGATTCTAGGAGACCTAGGGATGATGAAGATAAATTTGAAGCCAGATGCAAAACCAGTGAAGGAGCGACCCTATCGATTGAATCCAAAATACAAAGAAAAAGTCTGCGAGGAATTCGATAAGATGTTAGCAGCAGGAATTTTAATTGGTTGAGGAGTCCAATTGGGTAAGCCCTATGGTCGTACAAGAGAAGAAACAGAAGGGGGAGATCCACATATGTGTGGATCTGTGGAAGCTCAATGATGCTTGAGTTAACGATCCATTCCCAACACCCTTTACAGATGAGGTACTAGAAAATGTGGGCGAGCAGGAAACATACCCCTTCACAGATGGGTTCTCCAGGTACCATCAGATCAAGATCGCGCCCGCAGATCAGAGAAAGACAACGTTCACTACCGAATGGGGTTGTTTTCAATATACAGTAATGCCCTTTGGATTGAAGAATGCGCCCGCAATATTTTCCCGTATTGTGGTAGCTGCATTCAAGGAGTTTATCCACAAGTTCTTAGAAGTCTACCTGGATGATTGGACCATCTTTGGCCTCGTCAAGAAGCATGTCGTGAGCTTCCGATTAATGTTGGATACCTACGATGACACCAAATTGCGCTCAACTTAAAGAAGTGTACTTTTCTTGTCCCTTTCAAAAACTTGCTGGGCCATGTGGTTTGTAAGCAAGGATTGATGGTGGATCCAACAAAAATCGTTGTCATATTAAATTTGCAAGTGCTGTTGAGTGTAAAGCAGCTACGTACTACGTTAGGACACATGGGCTACTATTGGAAATTCATCAAAAGCTACACCCAAATTACGGCTTCGATGGAGCAATTGCTGGAAAAAGATGCTACTTATTGTTGGAATGAGGAATGCAACACAAACCTAGAGACTCTTAAGGAGAAAATGGCTTTTGCTCCTATATTGGTCTTTCCGAAATGGGACATCGAGTTTCATGTGCATGTGGACACATCTTGTATTGCACTAGGAGAGATACTCACTCAACCAAGGGCGAAGGGGCTGGACCATCTGATTGCATTCGAAAGTCGCAGGTTGTCCAAGGCAAAGAAGAATTACTCCACTACTGAGCGAGAGGGATTAGTGATGGTATACGCACTCCAGAAGTTCCATCACTATCTGCTCGGAGGACATTTTAAGATGTACACAGATCACTCTGCGCTCAAGTACCTAGTGAATAAGCTTGTGTTGGGGGGGTGCATTTGTCGGTGGTTGTTGTTGTTTCAAGAATATGATTTTGAGGTTGTTGCAAAGTCGGGACGACTGAATGCAGGTCTAGATCATTTTTCCTGAATTGAGACCAGTGAAGAACCAACAAATCTAGAAGAAGGACTTCTGGATGCTCAATTATATGCTGTGCGTATTGCAGATGGCCACTTTAAAGATATAATCAACTTTTTAACTACGGGCACTGCGTCATAGGGGTATTCTGTCCAGCAGAAGAAGGAATTGGTGATACATGCAACATATTTTACTGTAATTGCAGGCCACCTCTACAATATGGGTAACAATGGAATATTGTGCAGATATGTACCCGAATTTGAGTGAGGACATATCTTGGCCGAAGCACATGGAGGGTTGCTGGCGTACATTATGCGGGCCTTACCACAACCCAAAAGATTCTTCGTGTCGGATTATGGTGGCCCACTCTACATCAAGATTCGAAGGCATACTGTTGGGCTTGCGATGTATGTCAATGGACGGGCAAGCCGTCACGAAGGGATGAAATGCCACTTCAGCCATAGATGATGCTACAACCATTTGAGAAATGGGCGATTGACTTTGTCGGGCCTATCGAACTACGAGGAAAGATAGGCGTGTGCTATATTATCACTGCGACTGAATATTTGACCCGATGGGCCGAGGCACAACCAGTTAAAGATTGCACGACAACGACAATGGCAAAATTCTTGTTCGAAAACATATTGAATAGGTTCGACTGTCCCAAAATTCTCATGAGCGATAGGGGAACACATTTTTTGAATGAAACGATCAGCGCACTCACTGAGGAATTCCAGAGCTATCACCAACAGAGTACGCCCTACCATCTACAAGTGAATGGGACCATTGAGGCCTTCAACAAAATTCTGGAAATTGCATTGACGAAAGTTTGCAATGCGCGACGAAATGATTGGGATTTAATTCTTGCTGTGCTATGGGCATATACAGAACCACATGCAAGAAGCTGACAGGCCAAACACCATTTCAGTTAGTTTATGGCCAGGAGGCCGTTATGCTTATGGAGTATATTTTGTCTAGTCTGCGGATTGTGGCAATCACAGGTATGGAAAACCGTGGGGCATTGGAAGAGAGGCTCACACAACTAGAAGAATTGGAGGAGGAATGGTTTCTGGTTGGATTCCATCAACAGGTACAGAAACAGCACGAGAAAGCGTGGCATGATCACCATATCAAGGTGCACACCTTCTAGGAGAATGATCTAGTCTTGCTGTATGACAGTAAGTTCAAAAAATTCCCAGGAAAACTCTGCATGCACTGGTTGGGACTCTATGTCAACAAAGAAGTTACCAATAGAGGCACGGTTTAGTTGGCTAAACTCAATGGAGACCCATTTCCAGGAAGAGTGAACGACAGTCACCTAGAGCTCTACATGGGGGGGTCGATCGCCTGACTAGCCAAGGAGAAGATAGTCTCACCACTCCAACCAGTTGAAGAGAGCGTGGGACGATAAAGTAGCCTGGGGGACAAATGCGCGAGTACCATGGTGCATGAGCATTCGACCAAACACGAGGGTCACAGTGGCGCAAGGAGGCTCACGTGGATGTGCCGATCATAATGATGACCATTGATATCACTATTCATGACAAGATGTCAGCAACATGGCAAAATGGAGCGGGCGGTGGGACATTAAGAGATACAGTACGAACCGGATATGGAACAAACGACCACCAATTCCACACGGGATGGTTACACACGTGGAAACGAGCGACAATCACTGCATTTGAATTTCACAAGGCTTATAAATTACCAAGGGAACTCCACTCGGTGGCCTACAATTTGAGAACATCGATGGAGCTGTTCAGTATCCATGCACAAGGCATGTGCTCGAAGGTAGTAATCAGGCCGATGGCAAGGTAGGACTCTCTAAGGAGTAGGGGGGTGACAACTGCAACATCACTAGTAGGAGATGTACTAGAAAAGAGGGCACACAGAGTAGAATTGGTCCGGAGGTCGTCGCCTCATGTAGGGGTAGGCCGGTGCACTACAACAACACAACAAAAGGCTGGACAAATGGGGACCACAGGTGGATATGCAATTAGTAAGTCGCCTCTGATATCCCTCGAATATTGGGATCTTCTGGACAGCAGCCAAGGTCTTGCAAAATTGGAACACAAGATACAGGGAACGGCGCAAAGGGCAGGTACGAAGGTCGGAAGAAGTTGCGGTGATACCAGGAGGCAGGTCCCCTACTCACGCTAGACTCTTTGAAGGGGGTGTTATGTGTTAACTGAGCAGAGCAGAATGAACATCATCGGTTGTGAGATGTGGTAGAAACACTGAAGCAGGAGACAGATGAAGTGTTGTAGGAGACAAGGAAGGAGTACCAGGACGATGACCGTCACTCATAAGGAGGCAAACTGTGAAGCCAAGGCAGAGCATCTAGTTGTGTCGACGAGTGACTCGGGACGAGTCACGATGATTGTGTTGGGAGACTGTTGGGTAGCAGAAGCCCCGCGCAACGATTACAAGGCGCGAAGCTGGACATTTTGGGTAAAGTTAGGATAAAGACTCTGCTGAACGCGTGGAGTGTGGATTGCAATAGGTTGAGTCAAAGGGTAGTCCACCGGAAAATAATAAATAGTAATGTAAATAGAGTCGGCCCGCGCAGGGATCACGGGCTAGGAAAGGGTATAAATAGAGCGCGACTCTATGAGGGAAAGGCAATTCTTTTAGCATGAAATGTAATGGGTACTTGAAGTAGAAAGATCGAAAGCGACTGTAAGTCCGAGTCGAGGGTTAGGTAGGAGGTAGAGGCTCTGCAGCTGTGTGCATAGAGGCCTAGAAAGTCTGCATATATGTGCGCAGACCCCTACAGCTAAGTGCGCAGGGTGGATCTGGATGTATTGGTGAAGAATAATAATAGAGAAAAATTTGCTTTTGTAATTCTGTATTATTGTGCATCTGTCTTTATGGTTTATCTTTCTATATCTGGTTAATGCAAATGTGATGAATGTATGTGAATCTAGGTTCATTTTTAGCGCAAATAAATTATGTTGGTTAAATGTTTGCTTAAAGACCCTGTTGAGTAGATCTGAATCATATATGCTTCCTTCAAGTAAGAATAATGCATGAATAAGAGAATTATAATCACCCTGGATCAGTGTGAAGGTCAAAGCAGCGCTGAGTTATAGAACAGCGTGTGAACCCTCCAGTACACATCTAGAAATCCCAGGGTGTGGAAACCTGGTTCCAGCACCCTCCCCTGCTACCTTGGGTGAGACCTCAGTCCGCGCTCTACGGGCTGTTGCCGAAAGGGCCGGTAGCTATGGGATTTGTTTGGCTAAATAACTCTTTCGAACCTGGGTCAGGCCCAAACAAGCCAACACTATCAAAACAGAAGTGTGCTCACGGTACCCACCTTCACTATTCTTTAACTAAGATCATCTCTTTAGTTTTACTGAAATCATAACTATAATAGTGAGATCTCGATATATATATATGACAGCTACATTGAGATCTTTTCATGATCAATACTGAGACCGAGATCATGATTTCGTTCAGGTGGTATGACTTGTTCATTGCCAATATGTCGAGACAGCGTATGCAGCGAATATGTTACTGTGGGATCACAGTTGTACTGAGACAAAGATCATAAATATACTAAGACGGTGAGTGTGTTCCTTCCTTGCACCAAGATCTTTATTGACATAACTATATTGAGATTGTTAGTATGTTGAGAGTGTGCCCTCAAGCATGCTGAGACAGAGGAGCTTGCTTTAGTGATCTCAATATTAGAATGTTGATATAGTTAGGAGGCATAAACTGTAAGGAGATCAGAACTGTAATCATCGTGACTGAGATACTTTTATTGCACTGAGATCATCATTATACTAAGATTGTAATTATGCATAGGTACCCGAGATTGCATTCTCCAGTCATGTGTATTTGAAATCTCCATCCATATTAATTTAGAGAATCCAAGTTCCTATTCTTCGTTGTGCCCATCGACATATACAGAGGAATACGAGTTCCTATTCGTCACTTGCCCATCGAGATATACAGAGTAATCTGAGTTCCTTTCTTTGTTGTGGTGACCCTTAACCATATATATATAGTGGTGATGTCTCCATAATAAGCCAACGTGTGTAAGTGGACTGTTGTGTCTTTATTCTGAGTCTGCGTGGTTGTTCTCTTCATTGTTTTATTAGCTGATGTATTCAGGAGGATCTAAGAAAAGTAGAAAAATCAGAGGATTGTGCTGTTCTTGGAGGGCCTTTTAGACTAGTATGAATTTACACATAGGCTCAAGAAGAGCTCCTTATACATGTCTTTGACTCTTTGAATTTCCTAGACCTATGAAATGAGCAAGAAACTCATTCTTATAATTTACAAAAATAATATTTATTTTTTATTGACAAGTAAAAATATCAAAATTACATTTGTAAATACCAAAACTAGTTACAATTTCTTCAACAAGTGATCCCTATTGTCTGCAACCATATGACATGACTACCGTGATATCAAACGTGAGCATACATACCTAATTTTTCTGAATCATCCAGAATTCCTGCAACAATGACCTTTTGAATGAAGAAACTTCATTCCCTTAATCTGCTTTACTATCATGTTATCATAAAATTATATGAATTCCACAAGATTGGAATTATTGAAGAGCCACATGCTTTTCCTCTTGATCGGTGAATCTTGCAATGAATATTCCATCAGATAATCTTGAGAATCTTGCATAACTTATCCTACATATGTTATCTTTTGACATATGTATGATAACCCCTTTATCCTAGATGACTTCTTCCTTATTCATAAGTATCACTTGAGCTTCTAATGAGGTTTACCAAGAGCTATATCCTACCTAGTTGACTTCCATAGGTTTTTTTCTAGACATTTATCATTACATATGTCACAAGCTCTTACTTTTAATGCTTCTACCATGATGCAATTCTCTAATATGATGTATCTTATTTTATTTTTCAAAGCTTCGTATCTATAATACATTAGAAGAGTACCTTTTAGTGAAGGAGATTCTCTCAGTCATAGTAGAGATCTTTCACTTCCTCCTTCTTAGGCTTCTTTTTCCTTGTCTCAGGCTCTTCTACTTCTTCGGTAATATGGGCTTCTTCCTTATTCCTCTTGTTATTGTCCCTTTTAAGCTTAGGAGAATCTCTTTGATAGTGCCAATATTATTAACATCTATAGCTTTGTACTTTAGGCATGTTTTTCTTCTTGTTTTGGGGACCAAATTTTCCAAACTTTCATTTTCTTCTTGACAAAGTAGCATATGCTTGATTCTGCTCATTTGTTCTGACATCCAAATTTGCCTTTAGTCTAGTTCCTTCGATCTTACATAATTACCATAGATCTTGAAAGGGAGAGGATTCTTTCTTCCCATAGATACTTGAAGCGAAGTTGCTCCATTCCTCCAGTAGAGCATTCAATACTACGATGGCCATTTCCTTGTCAGCCATTATTTCACCCAGGTCTTGAAGTTGATCTCTTATCTCATAAATCCTCATAAAATATTAGGCTATTCCTTCTTCCCTAGAGATCTTAAATTTGTAGAGTTCTTTCCTTAGAGAGATTACTTCTCAAGCAATACTTACGGAAAATAACTCTACTAATTTGTCATATATAGATTTTGTAGTGTCTAATTTTGATACATATGGGATGAGTGAGTCTTTAATGGATTCTATACGAATCCTTTGGGCTCTTACTTCCCCCTTCATGAATCTAGCATGTGCTTGACTATCCTCTTTGGCAGGTTGAGTTATTGACCCTTTGATGTGGTCTATGAGTTCATCCTCAACAAGATTTAGGTTTGTTCTTTTCTTCCACTCAAGGAAGTTTGCAGCCCCAACCAATTTGTTGTTTTCCTTGCAAAAAGACAATTTGATAGTATCATATGAAGTCATAAACTTACTTGAGTATTTTCAGCTTGTTTCCTCCTTAATATTGATGTTGATTGAAGGATACTCCTTGAAAGGTTGAGAGAGGGTTTTCTTCACAATCCTTCTTGAATGTTCTAGCCTTCTTAAGATGGTGATCTTGGAACTACTTCTAGGGTTTTGGTTTCTCCTTCTGCTTTGTTCTTGAGTACGATTTCAAGACTTCTTGCTAGAGTAGATTTCTTCGATATAGGTTTTCAGTGTGCTGAAGATCTTGATATCTTGCTTGGTGTTCTTTGACTTTCTTTGCTCATTCTTTGAAACTTGACTCTTGTATGTCTTCTTGATTAACTGTCCTTTCTTGACTTTAGCACCTAAGATCTGATACCATGTTGAGAAATCTAGGGCAATGATGATTAGGATATGATTTTACTTCTTGTATTATGATATTCTCTTTGTTATGTTATAAATGTGTTATTTTCATCAAGACAATCACCAAATAAATAATAGAAGACAAGAGACACATTATATAGGCTTGCTAGCCAGGGCCAAAACCTCTCACTCTTTGAGAGGAAAACCCAATCAGAAATTATTCTTATAGATATTCAATTAACGAATACCAAGACCATGACAAAGACCCTTGACTCTAGAATCCTCCAGGACCCTTGTCACTAAACTTGATGTTCTACCTCTTCCCTTACTCAACTTCCTTCTTCTCTTCAACTACTCTTCTCAGCTTCCCCTAGAGAATCTCAGTCTCTATCCTTCCACACTACTCTTCTTGACTCCCTCTAGAGAATCTTGGTCTCTATTTCTCTTCTCGACTTACGCAGAGAAACTCTGTCTCCTAGGTTAGCCCTAGATTAGAAACCCTAGAATAGGGTTTCTCCTCGACTTCCTTATTGCAAGATCTATGCCCAAACAAGGTCCCAGTAACAAGTTCTTCTTCGATCTTCTCTTGATGCCTTTAGTATTTCTTCATTCACACGTGGGAGAGTATATGATCCAAGCCAAGAACCCCCATAAGAATCTTTGCTATTGCTTCGCACTTCTGCTGGTAGGCTCTTCTTCACACTTTTCTTGTAGGCTCCTCTTCGCACTTTGCTTCACCGAGTTACATGCTCCTAAGTGAGGCTAAGTGTGGATATTTATACACATTGTCTCATGTCCCTTCAGCTGACATGATCATTGGAGGAAGGATGAAATGATATAGTAAGTTATCCATTCATTATAGGCCGACTTGAAGAGGATAAGTGACAAGGTCTTCGAGGAATACTTTTCATAGACAAGTGTGACTCTATACAATGTGTAACATGACTTCATTACATGACAATGACTCTTTTATTCTTGTATGACTAGATGACAAAAATCCTGAAGGCTCTCAATTGGATCCTTGACTCAAAAATAAAATATCTTGCTCATGAAATCCATGATGTAAGAATTACAATATTTTAATTTTCTTCTTTACATCTCTTTACATAAAATCACAATTACATGTCATTTTGAAGACCGAACCTAGCTACACTTTTCAACAAAGAACAGTTACGAGAGGAGGGAGGTGCAGATTTAAAATGAAAGTATTGCCGCTATTGAATGAAAACACTAGAAGCCGAAGAGCATGAAGGGTTGGGAACGAAAATGCGAAACCTAATTCGGATGCAAACCCTATAGAATCATCAAACACGATCTATTACAATGCATGCCTAGTGCTATAGGTAAAATGTATGGTAAATTGTGATTGGAAGTATAGACAACTAATGGGATAAGACTTGAACTCTTGCTAACAAACACCATTGCTTTTATTCTCTAGGCCTTGGAAATAGACATTGTTATAGAGGGATAGAGCTACCAGATTAAATAATTTCATGAAATTCCTATTCATTCACATGAGGTAAAGAATCATGGTCTAAGAGCAAACAAAATAAGTTTAAATCAAAACTAGATGGAATTTTCCCTTTTAAAAGCTATTAAAAAAGAGCTTTTGCTAATTTTAAAACTATTAGGAAAATAATAATAATAAAATAAATAGTAGTGGTTATCCATTGATTGTGATGAGTTTGGTTAGTGAAACAACTTTGAAGTTGGTAATGATATCCTATACATAGTTACTTTGAATTTATTATTTTAAATAGCATTGTATAAATTAATGGAAGGTTTATTGTGGGAGAGTATATGACCCAAGCCAAGAACCCCCATAAGAATCTTTGCTATCGCTTCTTCGCACTTCTGCTGGTAGGCTCTTCTTCACACTTTTCTTGTAGGCTCCTCTTTGCACTTTTCTTCACCGAATTTCATGCTCCTAAGTGAGGTCGAATGTGGCTATTTATACACATTGTATACTGTCCCTTTGACCGGCATGATCATTAGGAGGAAGGCTGACATCATCTAGTAAGTTATCCATTCATTATAGGCCGACTTTGAAGAGGATAAGTGACAAGGACTTGGAGGAATACTTTTCATAGACAAGTGTGACTCTATACAATGTGTAACATGACTTCATTACATGACAATGACTCTTTTATTCTTTTATGACTAGATGGCAAAATTCCTAAAGGCTCTCAATTGGAGCCTTGACTCAAAAATAAAATCTCTTGCTCATGAAATCCATGATGTAAGCAATACAATATTTTATTTTTCTTCTTTACATCTCTTTACATAAAATCACAATTACATGTCATTTTGAAGACCAAACCTAGTTACACTTTTCAACAAAGAACAATTACGGGAGGAGGGAGGTGCAAATTTAAAATGAAAGTATTGTCATTGTTGAATGACAACACTAGAAGCCGAAGAGCGTAAAGGGTTGGGAATGAAAATTCAAAACCTAACTGGGATGCAAACTCGATAGAATCATCGAACACGATCTATTACAATGCATGTCTACTGCTATAGGTAAAATGTATGGTAAATTATGATTGGAAGTATAGACAACTAATGGGATAAGACTTGAACTCTTACTAACGAACACCGTTGCTTTTATTCTCCGGGCCTTGGAAATAGACTTTGTTATAGAGGGATAGAGCTACCAGATTAAAGAATTTCATGAAATTCTCATTCATTCACATGAGGTTAAGAATCATGGTCTAGGAGCAAACATAATAAGTTTAAATCAAAGCTAGATGGCATCTTCCCTTTTAAAAACTATTAAAAAAAAGAGCTTTCACTAATTTTAAAGCTATTAAGAAAATAACAATAATAAAATAAATAGTAGTGGTTATTCATTGATTGTGATGAGTTTGGTTAGTGAAACAACTTTGAAGTTGGTAATGATATCCTATAGATAGTTACTTTG
>APFE030672379.1:57359-71987 GCA_000404065.3 Pinus taeda
TAATTAATTAATTAAAAATGAAAAGAAATCAAGTGTCGGCCTGTAGACAAGTTTAGGGTTCTTGATCTATTTATATCAAGGTTCATGTCTCCTTCTCTCAATAATCTCTCATTCTTTTTCTATCTTTCTGATTTGTCCTGATGATGGACCCCCTTTGGGGTTTGAAACGTTGACACAATGAACAAAAGGTTGTGGACAATCCGGATCACACCACTGCAAAAAACTTCCACAGAAGCCTAAAATCAAACAAAAGTAGTTAAGTTTAAGTTATGTAGAAATTATTTTGACAGGGTTAGAAAAATATATTATTTATTTATCATATATTTTTTTATTGTAATTAAATACCCTGAGTGAAAGTGTGAATACAAAACTTGTATTTTAATATACAATTATTAATTAGGGGTTTTCTTTTAACCCAATTTTTATGTAAATGAATTTTATTTTTCACTGTTTATTGGTCATCATAATATTTCAAGTACTCTTATATGTTTTTAGCTAATATAGTTGCAAGATTAAATTAGGCTTCAAAGAAATTAAATTGAAATGATTTCATATTAGAATGGTTTTAGGGTGTGTTACCCAAATTAACTCTAATTAACAATTATTGTTCACATACCTAATTAGAGTTCCAAAGTTAATTAGAATTGCAATTATATTTTCTCCAAGAAATGAGATAGGATTGCATAACTTAGCTTAGATAAATATCTATCATATATATATATATATTCTGAAACATACGAATCATGTCTTATTTTTTGAATTTTATTGACACACTATGGTACAATGTATGAGGTCATGGTTTCAGTTAATTGCTATGTCAACGTAGGAATTTTGAAGTATAATGTTGTGTTTCGTGACGTGATGGTATCTGGTAATTTGACATAGTTTGAATGAGAGGGAAGTGATGCATATATGGTGCTTATTTCTTTTGTTATGATAATGATGTTGTATGCTCATAATGGATATGATACACATGATGTGGCATATGGATTATGATGGTATATGAGGTTATATTGACATGTGGATCCATTTATTATGCAATGTCATGATATATATTTGATATAGATATGCTAATGTTATAACTAATGCATTCGTTGCATGCTAAGATGTGGTGATTGACAGGAAATCCACAAGTGGGCCGAGAGGGCCGATTTATTTGATGTTCTTGTGGGATCCCATACATGCGAGGGAGAATATGTAATACCATATGGGATGGGAACATACTCAATCAACACTACATATGCCAGTGGTTCCTTTGTCTTGTATAACTCTTGATGGATAACTCTTGAGGGGCTATGGGAACATCTTGAGGAGGCCAAGTGCCTGCTATTGGATTAGGGTGTCGAAGTCTAGTGGGGGTGTATGGAATTTGATTCCTAGGGCTGTTTACCTTAGTGAGTGTGGAGGGAGTGGGCCAGCCTTTCGAGATGCCTTGAGTACTAGTGCATGGAGTACTTATTTGGGTGTCTACCTTGGGGAAGATGAGGTTTGAGCTGGGCGTGAGCCTTGGAGCCAACCTTGGGTTATGGTATAGACCGATAAGGGTTTATGCCTGGTTCCTAAAGTTGGGAAAAAGGACAAAGATTCCACGGGATTTACTTGGTGATGTGAAAATTTTCGATGCCTGCTGGTTATACTAGTTCAACAGAGGGTTAGGGAAAACATGAAGTAATAAATAATATAAAAAATAAAATAAAATGTTAAATTGATTCAACTTAACCTTTTGGATGAAATTCCTTTAAAGAGGGGGGAGTATGTAATGCCCGTAATAATAAATAAATAACATAATATATTATATATAAGGAAATAAATAATAAATAATAAAGAAAATGAAATAAATATTAAATAGTAAAGAAAATGTAATAATCGTAAATAAATAATAAATAATAATATTAAATAAATAATAAATTATGAAGAAAATATAATAATAATAAACAAATAAAATAGTAAATAATAAATTGGACTTCTAAATAACTATATATAAAAGTAAACTATAAAAATAGTAAGAATAAGTAAAGTTAACAAAAAGTTAAAAAGAATAAAACAAGAAAGAGTTAAATTAAGAGAAATATTAAATTAAGTAAAACTTAAAATAAAAAAATAAAAGTTTCATGTTGACACATGGAATGTGTGCATGCGGATCCCTTTTCATATTTTGGTTTATTTAATGGACGAGGAAGATGATGAGATTCATCCATTCCTTCATCCATTCTCTTGGAAGAAAAGCGATGTGAGACAAATAATTCCTGATAGTAATACATTGATTTAAGGGCTCGGGGGTGACGAGCTGTATAAAGATTATGTGTAGCTGAGCCTATGGTTGGGTGGAGATTCATCCCCAAAACTTTGTTGCGGTTAGTGGGATTTAAATAACGTTCAATTCCGAAAGCAAAAGTAAGAAATATCATCGCTACAAGTAAGTTGTCTTTGCTTATGTTTTTCGAAATTCTATGCTAATTAGTTGAATAGATGTGCGTTGATTATAAATCACATAATTCAAATTAGTTGTATATTTAAATTGTGGGTTGTTACATCCCCTATGTATAATAATTTACTTCAATTAACATCCAATCAAAACATTAGCTTTTGAAGTGATGTGTTTGGCATCTAGACATTTTGTAGCCATTGATTTTACATTGGCAAGCTAAACCATACTTGGTGGAAGGGCATAAGAACAAATAAAAGTAAGCAAAAATATGTTTTACCTCGCAAAGCTAAAATGCATCATGAGATAATTGCAATAGAAAAAGAAGGGTAAGCATTGATGCATTTTTTCTTTGTTAATAGGACTTGAGAGAGAGAAAAAATGTGCAAAGAGTTAAAATGAACCACCAAAGGATTTGTAGTAGTGGAATAATTTGGTAACTAATGTGTTTTCCACTTTGAGACTTTGTTGAACCCACGCCGAGCCAAAATAAAGATGAATAGCTAAAACACAATAACTAAAGAGTCATAATAGAAAAAGATAGGGGAGAGTGATGTGATTCTCTTTTTAGGGCATTGTCAAGCCTCTTGATGATATAAAAGATGCATGGGGGACCAAAACATATTAGTTGGGTAGCTAAGGAAAATAAACTAGAGTAGCATGTTAAGTCTCATATAAGCCTCATGTTAACCCTCAAACCCCTTATTAAGCCCTAAATATTGAGTGATTCCATTTCTATGGTTATATTGTAATGTAGGCTAAAACACATTGTCATCCCATTTTATTATAATTGTACCTATTGTCCCCCATATATATGCTAAGGAGACATACTATTAGAATCATAAAATATTGTCTTGTACATTATATTCATTGTAAAAGGAGGTTTCACCCTTCAACGATGATTCTAATTATTAGTTTCTTATCATTTTTAAGGTGCAAGGTTCATAAAATTTGGTATAAGAGCTCATGATCCTGGGGTTTTGCTGATTCAAACAGGTCGTTGTGGCAATTTTGCTATACCTTTTTTTTGGAAGTTTTAAAATGATAAAACTTTGTGAATATTGAGAATATATCTCTGGAAATATTTGGTTCAATCTTCCAATCTTGGTTCACTATATTTTATAAATATACTCCAAGGAAATTAAGGTTCTTAAATGCTCCTAAAATAAGGTTAGTTCGACATTTTCAGTGTAACACTATTTTTGTAAGGTTTGAAAATGTGAAACTTGGACCACATTAAGGAAAAAATATTGGTGAACATCTGGTTCAAATTTAAAATATTGGTTCACTATAATTTTGAACATATGCTCTAAGACATTTCAAGTTTTTGAATGCTAATGAAATCAATCAAGTTTTTGAAAGCTCATGAAATCAATTTCAAACATGTTAGTTTGGAATTTTTGTAATAATTTTTTTTTGGGAGATTTCAAACAATGAAACTTGGACCATATTAAAAAGAAATACCATAGAATATCTGATTCAATGTTCATCATTTGGTTCGCTATACTTTCAGAGTTATACATTGCGGAAGTTAGGGTTTGTGAACAGTCTTGAAATAAATTTAAACATAACAGCTTGGTATTTTTGCTATATCTTCTTTTCTGGGACTTTTCAAAATGTGTAATCTCCAAAAATTTTAGGTGACATACAAAAGTACCTCAATTACAAATTTCATAATTATATTTGAAGAATTGGACACATGGCACAATAAACAATTTTTGGTCATGGGAAGAGGCCAAAAATCAACAAGTTTGGGAATGTTACCATAACTTTCACTTGGGAACGTTACCAAAGTTTCATATCCAGAAGGACTCAAATCTCAAAGATATATCAAGAATATATTCGTCCATTTAGATATTCTCCAAATTAAGGTACATAACTTATGAGTGACCTAACTATTGATTAAAAAATCCCATTTTTTTGTGATTGGAAGTTGCGATAAAGAGGAGTACCATTATTATTTTTCAACATGCCTCCAAAGAAGTCTACTACACCAATTAAATTATTAACGGCTGATATTTGACTCATAAAAAAAAGTGAAGACTTAGAATTTAGATTATCTTAATTAGAGAATAGAATTGATGAAATAGATGGTATTATGTTGAAAAAATGTGGATTTATTAGGTTCTCAAGAAAAACGTAAAAGAAAAATATAAAAGAAGAGGAATGAAAATAAGGAAGAAAGGCAAATATCCATAAGAGAAGAAATACAAAAATTACAAAACATTATATTAAAATATCTCCCTAATAGGGATGTGGATAAATAAGGAAATCATGAACATAAGAAGAATTGTGATGTTGAGAAACAATCTCATATGGGGAGTATGCTATCACAAGTAGAGAGAACAAATATGGAATTGCAGAAGCATAATCATGAATTTTCAATCTAAGATCCAAATCATCAAGGCTTTAAGTTAGCACTAAGGAATTACTATATTCCAAAAATCAATGTAAGTTTGATGGTAATGATCATGTAACATGGATATTCCAGATGGAACAATAGTTTGATCTACATCAAGCAGCATGCTTACAAAAGATAAATATTGCATCTATGGTTTTAGAGCAAGACTAACATGTATGGTACCAATGGCTTTATCAAAGGGAAATGATTTTGTTATATATTGGTCCATTTTACAGTGGAATTGATAGAACAATGTAGGGATATTGAGAGAATTACATTCTTTAGTCAATTGACAAATTTTCAACCAAAAGGTCTAACTATAGAGCACATCCAACAATTAAAAAAGTTGAGTTTTAAAGTATAGAATATTTTAGAAGATAATTTGTTAGACATATTTATGGGAACTTTAAAAGAAAGAATCCAACATAAGGTGCATATCTTTGAACCTAAATCTCTAGAGCATGATTTCATTTTGGAAAGGAAAGTTGAAAGTAAAAATATGGCCACTAGAAAATCAATCACTAATAGCTATAACAAAGATCATGCCCCCGCTCCTAAACTGACAAGGTTGTCTCCTTAGTCAATGGATGAAACAAGAGCAAAGAGACCTATGTTTCAACTGTGACAACACATATAGTAAGGGGCATAAATGCAGTGAGAACCAATTATTCTCCATTGACTTTGAAGAGGAAGAAGACCAATAATTGGAAGAGTCACAAGATCTAGAACTAGAAGAGAGTACTTCAATAATATCCTGTCATGCATTAGCTGACATGAATACTCCACAAACCATCAAAAAGAAAAAGGTAACAATGATGATTGATATGTGCATTACCCATAACTTCATCAATTACAAATTAAGTACTAGAGTTTCAAGTAATAATTGTAGATGGAGGAACCATAAATTATTTAGGGAAGTGTCATACTTTTAAGCTCAATATGGGGGAGTATTTGTTGGATAGTCCTAAAATTGAAATACAAATGGATGGTGCTAATGTTGTATTAGGGGTCCAATGGTTACAATCATTGGGAATAGTGACTTTTAATGTTCAGATCTCTTCATAAGATTTAACTTAGAAGGAAATGAAATGGAGCTTAAAGGTATCCAAGGGAAACCCTCTAAAGTGGGAAGTTTGAATGAAATGGAAAAATTACTCAAAAAGGGAGACCAAGATGTTAATGGCGCAATTATATTCACTAATTTTTCAAACATTAATATCATTATGTCAAGGGATCTCCATCATAAGCTACCAAAAATCGTCCCAAGCTATTTAGATTAATTCCTAAAGGTATTCCTCCTAGTTGAGATCATGACCATGCTATTTATTTTCAATCGAGAAGTGTATGAGAGATAAATGAATGTAACAACCTTGGTGAAAATTCCGTGTAATAAATGTTAAAAACCATAATCATAGATGATTGAGACACTTATTCCAAGATGAATGTTGGGCAAGACATCCTAGGAGGTGTTCATTTGGTTGTTTATGGCTAAGGAAATTGGCAAAGGCAATGGCTAAGGAATTAAAAGGAAAAATGGCATTTTGACACATTTATTTATGAAAATAATGGAAATTAGGAGAAAAAGGAGGTGAAAGGTCATAGGTTGCATGTGAGGAGGAAAATGAAGGAAAATAGAGGCCTTATTTATAAAAAGGCTCTTGAGGATCAGTTGGTAACCTTTTTTCAATTTAGTTTTGGAGCTCTCTCACTATTCTCTCTCTCATACTCTTGAAGACTTAGAGTTTTCTTGGAACACTCTTGGTGGGTGTGGCATACTTGGATTCTTGGAGCAAGTAGGCAAATGCAGAGCAAGAAAGTGCAAGAAGGCATCGACATCAGTAGCTACATCAAATTTTATTGTAGGTATCAAGTTGCATGTAAGATATCTTCACTATTTTTGGCATGCATGACATATGCATGTGGTTTCTTGGTTGTGATCTATCATTGGCATGGAGGATTTCCTAGATCAACATTGGATTGCCTAGCCTTGCCATTTCCTGGATAGCCATGGTGATTGTGGGTTTACTTTCATTGTTTTTTTTGGGTTGGCTCTCATGTTTCCTTAGCTTGGGTTGAGTTATTAGTCCCGGAAGCCTTGGTTGAACAAACGCTCTGGAAACCTTGTAATAGCTTGGGTTGAGTTACTAGTCTTAGAAGCCCTGGTTGAACAAACGCTCTGGAAGCCCTTGGTGGGTTGAGTTACTAGTCTTGGAAGCCTTGGTTGGAAAAACGCTTTGGAAGCCCTTTATAAGTTGTGGGTTGAGTTACTAGTTCTAGAAGCCTTGGTTGGAAAAATGCTCAGGAAGTCCTGGAAGGCTTGGATGGAGACCAATCTGATGATGGTTTTTGGTGATGTCCGACCATGAGGTGGAATAAATGTTTGATGGGTTGAGGTGGATTACCTCTTGAAGCCCTAGATGAGTTTTTATTGATGTGTTCTATGAGATCTGGCATTCATGCTTGGAATATGGCATGGGGGTGAATGACTGAAGATCGATTTGGCTCAGCCATTCTATGGTCAAGTGGAATGTGGTAGTCTCATATACGGTTGGTTCATTGCATTCATTAATGAGAAATCCATTCCCTTGATTTTCATGTGTAGACGTATCAATGTATTTATGGATTTGATGGCTGATATATTTATTGTATTTTTGTTCCTATTATGCTGATTATATGCACATTTTATGAAAAAAACTATGTATGGCTCTCAACATGTTTTTACTTGTATGTGAATGGATAATAAGCCTATGACTTAATGGAGGATAATGCAGAAAACGACACGAGGGAACAATGGTTCATAGCGTTGCTCAGAAAAGTATGAGATCCCTACACTTAATTATGTTATTTACACCTGTAGATTACATGTCGATGATATGTTTGACGAAACGCCTGCCATGGCTAGTAGGGTTTTGGTTATGGTCTTGTTCATTTGATTGCTTTTGCATCCATCTTTCCTTGTATTATTACCAACTTTAATTGATCATTCCATTCTGGGCTGAAAAAGGTGGCTCAAATCCCGGAATGCTAGCAAAACAGAGCATTAGTTTAGATACTAACTTGCTTGGGAAGTGTCTGGGGAGAATTATAACTCACCTTGGCAGTGTCTGGGGAGCATTATAACTTGTCTGGGCAATGTCTTGGGAGCATTACTCTGCCCTAAGTTTCTTAAACAACAGTGGGACCTAGGGATAGGTTGTCTGAGTGGTTGACTTGTCTCTTGAAGGTTCTATTGATGATATTGGATGACTTTGTGTGATGTTTCATCGATTCCAATTCCTTAAAGTCACCAAGGAGGTTGAATCTTATCGTAGTGGCCTCTCATCACATGTTTACACCAACTAGCTGGTTGCTTGGATAGATATGGGAGGAGGGTGTTACAATGAAGAAGGGAAAATCATATTAGAAGTAGAAACAAAGTCTTGAAACAAGGATTAAGAAGTCAAGTAACCCAACAATTGTGGAGTACATTGTTAAGCCCCATGTTAACCCAAAAAACCATGATTAATCCTTGTATATTGAGTGGTTGCACTTCTTGTTATATTTTTATGTAGGTAGAACTCCTCAAGGTCTCATTTTATTATAATTGTACCCTTTGTCACCTATATATACACTAAGGAGACTTAGTCTTAGAATCATCAAATATTGTCTTGTACATTATATTCTTGGTAAAAGGAGGTTTCCCCCTCGAAGAGGAATATGATTATTTGTTTCTCATCATTTTAAGGTGCAAAGCTTATGATTCTAGGGTTTTGCTGCTTAAAATAGGTTATCATGGCATTTTCACTATAACTTTTTTCTAGGAGATTTCAAATGGTGAAACTTGGAAAAGATTGGGAAGACATCACAAACAATCTATGGTTCAATTTGTAGATCTTGGTTTGCTATATTAGCGGAGGTATGTTCCAAGGAAGTTATGGTTTCTGAATTCTCCTAAAATTTGTCTCAAATAAGTCAGTTCAACATTTTCATTATAACTTGTTTTCTGTGAGGTTTCAAACTATGAAACTTGGAGCATTTTGAGGAAAAATCATGGTGAAAAACTGGTTCAAGTTACAGATCTTGGTTCACTATATTTTTGGAAATATGATTCAAGGAAGTTAAGGTTTTTGTGCTCCATGAATCACACCCAAACAAGTCAATTTGGAATTTTTGCTATTTTTTTTTTTTTTTCAGTATCTGTAATGCTTCAGAAAGTGAAAATTGGACCATATTAAGGAGAAATATTGATGAATATCTAGTTCAAGTTTTAGAATTTGGTTAGTTGTATTCCCAGTGGTATACGCAATGGAAATTAGGGTTTGTGAATAGTCATGAAATAAATTTTAAACAAGTCTGGTTGGTATTTTTGCTATATCTTCCTATTTGGGAATTTTCAAACAGTGAAATCTTAAGGATTTCAAGAGACATATAACAATACCTCAAGTATAAGTTTTAGAATTACATTTGAAGGCTGAGATTCATTGATTTCTTCATCCATTCTCTTGGGAGAAAAGTGTTGTGAGACAAAGGATTCCCTGGCAGTAGTACGTTGATTGAGGGCTCGAGGGTGGCCAACTGTAGAAAGATTATGTGCAGCTAAGTCTACGGTTGGGTGGAGAGTCGTCCCCAATTTTTTTTTACGGTTAGCGGAATTCAAATAGTGTTCAACTCTGAAATCACAAGTAAGGAATATCATCACTACAAGTAAGTTGCCTCTGCTCATATTTTTCGAAATTCTATGCTAATTAGTTGAATATATGTGTTTTGATTATAAATCACATAATTGATCAAATTAGTTGTATATTTAAATTGTCGATTTTTACATATGGTATTAGAGTGGGTTTCGATTCTATGCCCTCTAGGTAAAAGTTTGAGAAAATTACTTAATTAAATTTATTAATAATTATGTTTATAATAATAAAGAGGAATCTAGTCAAGAAGTTTTGAACAATAAAAACAAGTTTTAATTTGTTTATTTTTAACATATATACATTCAAATAATATATAAAATATATAGAATTATATATATGTTTTCTAAATTAAATAATTTTAAAATAAAATAATTATTATATAAATTATTAAATAAATCATATTTATAAACTTTCTTTCTTATTAATTATAAAATTGGGCACTTCTTGCTGGCATTAGCTATTATTATAATTTTTAGTTTAAAAAAAATTCTACTATAAATAAACCATATTTTAAATATATTATAATTATTTTTTATTTGAAAAAAAATCCTACAATTAAAGCTTGCCATAATAAGCCTTCTATTATTTGGATCAAAATCAAGTCATTTTTAACATTACAATTTGGGTTAACTGTGTGATATGCTTTTATTTTTAAGTGAAAAAAAAACTTTATAATATGTTTTTGTTTAAGTCCATTAGTTGGTTACATAACTCAGGTAAATGAGCTAGGTCACAAA
This sequence comes from Pinus taeda, assembly GCA_000404065.3. NCBI lineage: Eukaryota > Viridiplantae > Streptophyta > Pinopsida > Pinales > Pinaceae > Pinus > Pinus taeda. Next base: position 67,593 of record APFE030672379.1, read on the forward strand.
AGTGAAGGCAAGATGGGATTAAAACCGATGCCAAACCAAGCCCTGAGGGTTAGATCAATTGGTTTAGTTCCCATTGCTAAAGCACCTTTCTATTTAGAGCATCAAGGATAATTTATCCTGTGAATAAGCGGAAGTCAAAGATGCAAAGGATTAGATTGAAAACAAAATAGAATGAAGGTGGTTGAACCAAGTATGAACCTAACGAATGTTGATAAATCTAGGGTAATGATGATCAGGATATTTTTCTTTTTGATAATTTCGTTTAATATGATTTTACTTCTTGTATTATGATCTTCTCTTCATTATATTGACAATGTGTTCTTTTCATCAAGACAATCACCAAATAGACAATAGAAGACAAGAGAAATAATATATAGGCTTCTCAGCCAGGACCAAAATCTCTCATTCTTTGAGAGGAAAATCCAATTAGAGATTATTCCTAGATATATCTTCAATTAATGAATACCAAGACCATGACAAAGATCTTTGACTCTAGAATCCTCCAAGACCCTTGTCACTAACCTTGATGTTGTGCCTCTTCCCTTACTAGGCTTCCTTATTCTCTTGAACTGCTCTTCTCAGTTTTCTCTAAAGAATCCTGGTCTCTATCCTTCCACACTACTCTTCTTGACTCCCTCTAGAGAATCTCGGTCTGTATTGTTCTTCTCGAATTACCTAGAGAAACTTGGTCTCCTTGGTTAGCCCTAGATCAGAAACCTTAAAATAGGGTTTCTCCCCGACTTCCTTATTTCGAGATCTATGCCCAAACAAGGTCATAGTAACAAGTTCTACTTTGATCTTCTCTTGATGTCTTCGGTCCTTCTTTGTTCACACGTGGTAGAGTATATGACCCAAGACAAGAACCCCAAAAGAATCTTTGTTATCCCTTCTTCGCACTTTTGTTGGTAGGCTCTTCTCCACACTTTTCTTCACCGAATTGCATGCTCCTAAGTGGGGCCGAGTGTGGCTATTTATACACACTGTCTCATGTCCCTTAGGCTGACATGATCATTAGGAGGAAGGACAACATCATCGAGTAAGTTCTCCATTCATTGTAGGCCGACTTTAAGAGGATATGTGACAATGTCTTGGAGGAATGCTTTTCATAGACAAGTGTGACTCTATACAATGTGTAACATGACTTAATTACATGAAAATGACTCTTTTATTCTTTTATGACTAGATGAAAAAATTCCTAAAGGCTCTCAATGGGAGCCTTGACTCAAAAATAAAATCTCTTGCTCATGAAACCCATGATGCAAGCATTACAATATTTTATTTTTCTTCTTTACATTTCTTTACATAAAATCACAATTACATGTCATTATGAAGACCAAACCTAGTTACACTTTTCAACACTCCCTCTTAACTAGGTAGGTATTCATAATGGTACTTGGTCATTCTCAATCTGAAGAATTTATCATAAGAAGAATAAGATTGGTAACCCATTTTTTTAGCATCATATCAAATAACATTGTCACATAGCAAGGCCTTCACTAACAACTCTATCTTTCCACAAGATATGAGCTCAATTATGGCCAGACAAATGATTTATAGACACTGTCATCATTATCTTTCTCAGAACATACCTCACCTGGGTTCTCAGGGTGTGTTCCATAAGGACTATTCTTATCTTGGATTCCTAGTCCTCATAGAATATCGCTCCTTCACGACTACTCTTATCTTGTATGCCCTAACTCATCCTCAAAGAGTATCATATGCCAAATGATTACCCAATCCTCTCATTCAATCTTCCCAGGTGAAGACTAGAATGTTGTGTTTATCTCTCCCTCTCAATTAGGGAGGACATATCTATTCCAACAAAGGAATTTACTCATTCCTACAAGGAATGTACCTAAGCTCCCTCTTGGCTTAGGAATTTTCAAGTTTATTCCAAGTAAGAAAGTTTCCATGTTCCCTCTTAATAGGGACTTACATCAGCTCCTCAGGTGGAGATGATGGGACAATCAACCGCTTGAATAAGTCCTTCCTTCGAAATCATGAATTTCTTTGTCACAAAGTCTTATTCTTTTGGGACTTCTTCATATGGCACTGACCATCCATCACTTTCGTGTTGAAAATAGTGTAACTAGGTTCGGTCTTCATCATGTAAAATATTGTAATGATGTAATTTTGTATCAAGAAAAATTCTTTTATATTTTTTATTTAGTTGTGGCTCAAATTGAAGAGCCTTAGGATGAGACATGTAAAAGAAATACAAACATGTATTGTTACACGTGTAATCCTTCTAGATCACCAATGAAATACTCAAACATATACCCACGGAATCAATGCAAAGAAACCGCTTGAAGAAATTCTAAAAGCCTCTTCTTATCATGTCGGCCCAATCAAGGAACACGTTGACCTAATCGAAGGATCTAGTTGCCTTAGAGATAAGGAAGAAAACCTATTTAAAGGTTGCCTTGACACCTCTTCAACACACACATTCATCATAATTCATTCTTGAAGAAAAGCGAAGTGAAAGGGTTAACGAAAGAAGGTAGCCATAGTCCTGAGGAGGTATGTTTCCTCATACGAAGTCATCATCAAGTCTGCTCTCTTATGCGGCAATCCGACCTGGTCCAGGGCTTCCCATTGTATGATTATATTGTTGGGTTGAAGGTATGTTCTAGCCACATTTGAAAGGTGAAATCCACTGCCGAAGAGATCGAAGGAATCGTAGGGCTAGAGGAGTCCTAATAATCCTAGTACAAGTGCCTAATATTTGAAATGAAAGGTTCTGGTCTCACCGTCCTAGAACAGTCACTCCCTCGGCATCAAGATATCTTAGGTCAAGCTCTTTGTCAAAAGAATGAAGGGTCTACATGAAGTGCGAAGGCTAGATGAGCCTGTCCTAGACCATATTCGCTGGCTGTCATAATTTTTGTTGCAGACCCAACATACTGTCCAGAACTATAGAACGAGACAAACTATTTGGGTACATGTTTGAGGTATTGTCATTTGATGTTGAAGGCATTTCAGAGTCAATTTTTGGGTCATTTAATTTCTCAATAAATATTCTATAATAAATAGTTCAAAAAAGGGTTTTTCCTCTCAAGTTTAGAAGAGCTTTTTGCCCTGGCTTGGTGCCAATATCTTGTGTAGTTATGCATTTTTTTATCTTCTTGTTTTTGGTAGCTGGTTGATGATAATAATTTGTGTAATCAATAAGAAGCAGAATCTAAAGAAATAGTATCACAAGCAGTTATCATAGTTAAGAGAAATCAAATATTTAAATTTCCCTTAATTTCTCAACATTTCGTTCATGATTCAATCATGTTTCTTATTCCTTTCATCAGAAATTGATCCATCAGTCTACATCTAGCTTTGCTTGATGTTATCCTGTCTTCATTATGATTTCTTCTTCAGAAGGATATTACATCCTTTTGCATTGTTCTTATGGAAGTCATCCATACTTCTTCCCTTCGGCAACCCTGCATAAGCTCATCCAGATACTATTTCATAAACAAGAAATGAACACTTGAATCATAATTACCTTTGTGATGGTATTTCATCATAACATCTTAATGTTTGCATCAACATCCTGCATACATGTTGACATATCTCCCAAAGATATCCATTGTCAAGGGTCTCCATCTTTATCAGACTTCCATCAGAGTCTTCATCTTTCCAAGAGAATTCCTAGTCAAATCTTCTTGGTTTTCTGGATGTTGATTGCATTTACCACAGTTGCATATCTCATGATCTCTTCCTTCCTTTATTCACACATTTCATTTCATTCCTAGAAACTTCCAATCAAAGTTCCTCAATTGTATTCAACCATATCATATTCCATATGAGGACATATTCTGTTGATTTCATCTAATAAATATGTGATTCATGCATTCTTGCATCCCTTTGAGGGAGGATATCCATTCGTTGATCATGCCTTAGTGATGTTGAATAATCTAGGGCAATTAGAGTTAATTAGATTCTTCTTGCAAGATAACTATTTGTGAGGTGTTTTCAATTTTTCTTCTTATTCCAATCTTCACTTATTATTATTAAAGTGTCTTCTTTTGTTCAACACATATCTACAAAAAAAAGAGACAATAACATAAGGCATTGGCATCCTACTAGGGCCAAAACCTCTCCCTCTTGGAGAGGAAAACCCACACGAAATTCTTCTTATAGAGATTCTGATTGATGAATACCAAGACCACGACTCTTGACCTACTACGCCACTCCAAGGCCAAGACATCAATCTTCTTCTTCGTTACTGTTGAGATCATCATCATTAATATCACTTCATCAAAGTTATCATTACTGCATATTCACTGAGATATTCATTATAACAACAAGATCGTCACTGTTGCTTCATTGTCACATCTTCACTGTTCTTTTACTAAGATCATCTCTGCGCTTTTACTGAAATCATAACTATAACACTGAGAT